>PVKE010005698.1:0-38711 GCA_004027555.1 Craseonycteris thonglongyai
TGGTGGGTTTAAAAGTCTGAAGTCATCATTGCCTTATTTGGATACTTGGTATATGTATTGTCCCACTAGCATGTCCACATCTGACTGATAATAAGACAGAACACAATAAAAGATCATTATGATATTAGAAGATAGCACTCTGGAGAAGAAGGAAAGTTTTCTTTTTTTTTTTAAGTAGAATGTGTCAGGTTGTATTTGAAATTTACATATTTGCATACTACCTGTTAGCCTATTTTCATGATTAGTATAAAATTTTATTGGCTTCCTTTTGGGATGGGGGAACAGGATGGGAATTAAAAATGAACATAAGAAATGGAACCTAACCCTTAGAAGAGTTCCTAAATGGTATGAAGGGCCATACTAGATGGTGGCTGATGGTTAGATGTTCATGTCTAGCTTTAAATTAAAATTTTATCACCTACTGGATTTGGTTCACTGAATACTTTTATTTACACCAATTAAGCCTTAGTTTTCTTCTTAATATAATGGGATAATAATATGTAACTCATAAAGGTTTTTATGGAGACAAAATAAAATAATGAATATAAAAGTACTTCACATATTTGGTGCATAGAAAATGCTCTATAAATGTAATTGGTATGATTGTTATTAAACCACTTCAGAATAGAGTGGAGATTTTCCAGTGTAGTGACTCAAATATTCCAGATTTTCCTTTCTTCTAAAAGATAATTCACTTTTGTTTTTTAGATAAATATGTTTGGAGAACGTAAAGAGTATGTCTTTGAAGTAAAATGTTTCTTTCTTTCTCTCTCTCTCTCTCTCTCTCTCCTCTCTCTCTCTCCTCTCTTTCTCTCCTCTCTCTCTCTCCTCTCTTCTCTCCTCTCTCTCTCCTCCCTCTCTCTCTCTCTCTCTTTCTTTCTTTCTTTCTTTCTCTGAAGAAATGCTAGACATGAATTCATAGAGAGCCTGGCTTATAAATTAAGTCATTCTGTAAATATAAAGCTAATGGAATAAGAAAGTTTATATAATTCTGATATGCAAGGGGATGCCAAGAGAGTCAAGCAGATGTTCAATTTCCATTTCCAGCCCACTGCATCTGAGTTCCTTGGAAGCAGACTCTGGGAGGAGATCAACATGTATGGGGAAAGGGAAGAAAGCAGGCCTTGGATGAGGGAGAAACTGGACTGTGATGCAGCCATGAGCTGTGGAAATCAAATAGCTCCGAGTTATGTTAAGAGGCCAGCCTTTATACTCCCACTTGACCAGTAATCAGCTACAGGTTGTCCTGGAAAAGGAATATGACATTGGGCCATAGTACTCTCTTCATCTGAGTGACATAACTGGAGAGGTATGACAGCTGAGTGTCATCTGATAGCATTTCTAAAAGCTGAATTAAGAAGTCACTTAGGCCTGCAGGGGACATCTGGGTAGTGCAGCCCAGAACCCATAGCATAGCCATTCTCGTATCCATAACTGTTCTATTTTTTTCATAGATAAATTACTTTAAGTATCTATTTCTTTAGGTATTGTCTGTCTTTGCACCAGAATGAAAACCCCATGGTAATAGAAACATGTTTGTCTTGTGTATCTTTATTGCCAAATTGGTTCATGGGTGCTTGTGGTCACTTAATGTCATGAAGAGTAATCCAAAATATTCATTTACCAAAAAGTGGTGAAGCCTTGGTATCATAAAAATTAGGATTTTACTTCATGTGTAATGATGGAGTAATTACATAGCTTTTGTCATTGGACAAGTAGGTGTATTTATTTTGAAGTCGAAAGAAAGAAATGTATTATTATAAGGCAAACTGAGTTGAGAACTTCCTGTTATATATCTATTCTGTTCTAGTAATGGAATTACCTGGACATCAAAATAATTGGGTTAATAGAGAACTGCCATGAATGCAGTTTATAATAAAAACAACAATGTCTTAATCAATATTTATATGACTTATATTTATTACTATTAATATTGTTGTTATTGTTATATCCAATACTGCATCAAATAGTCTGTATCTTTTGAATACCAATGTGTGGGAAATGTTAGACCAAGACCCATGGTGATCATAAACATTTGTACCTTGTGAGAACTTAGAGCTAATGCTTCTCAAAATAAAATGATTGAATCATATTGGAATCATGTAAAAGTAGGAGTTATGGGCTCAAAGCATCTCAGTGGGATAGGGCTTGGCAGCCACATTTTTCAAAATCACCCCAGGTCACTCTCATGGACACTAACATTTTAGATCAATTGCTAAGTTGGTGATTGATGCCTAGACCATAAAAGGAAAAGAAGGGAAATATGACCAGCATTTGTTCATCACCTGTTTTGTACCACAGCTTTGCTTGGTATTATATTTATTAAATTGATATAATCCTAACCAAAAATAAAAAAACGACTGAAAGGTAGGTACTATAATTTTTAGTTTAAAAATGAGACTGAGCTCAGAATAATTAGTGATACGTGCACTGCAGGTAGTAGTGAGTGGAGTTGAAATTCGAATCCAGCTATGACTCCAAAGCCCATTTATTTTCTACCAGACTATGTGGCTTCTCTCTCATGAAATTTAACACACACACACACAGACACACACAAGAATAATGTATAGTATTGTAGGTAATAAGGTCGCTACCAAGAGGCATCTCTATCCCTTAGGAAGACATCATAAGAGGCGTCTCTGTCCTTTGGGAAGATTGAGTTGGATCTTAAATGAATGGAAAGTGGATAAGAAAAAAATACAAAGAATCTTCTCAGTTTTATAGCTTTAAGAAAACAGAGGTGGTAAAACATTACATATGCTCTGAAGTCTTGCTACTCAAAAAGTGTCATCCATAGGCCAGCAATATCAGTATCACTCTGTGCTTATTAGAAATACAGAGCCTCAGGCTTCACCTAGATCTGCTGATTGAGAATCTACATTTCAACAAGATCCCTAGGTGAGATGATACTCAGTAGATAGAGCTTGAAAGGCAGCTCATAGGGATAGTAGTAAACTGCTGTTGCTGGAACCAACAGAATCAGTGGATTAAGTCAGCACATACACATCTAAACCAGACTATGAAGTACCTCTGCTTTAAGATTCAGGCATTGTCCAATTTTAATTGTCCAATGCCCTATGAAAATTTCACAACATATAAGTTAAACAGAAAAAATAAGAAAGAAAGTACTATTTATTGAGAAAACCATTGAAAGTAAGCAGGAAGAATAGTAATTACTAGGTCTGTGATTCTCAAAATGGTATCCCAGAACCAGCAGTTTAAGCATCAGTCTACAACATGTTAAGCTGAAGATTCTTGGGCCCATCTACTGCATCAGAAACTGTAGGGTCCAGCAGTATGTGTTAAGCCCCCAGGTGATATTGGTTTACATTTCAGTGTCTACATGCATGGAATGTGGCATTGTTTTTTTATAAAAAATATAATCCCGGGATGCCAGGATAGCTCAGCTCATTGAGCTTTTGCCTTGCAACCACGAGTTCTGGGGATCAAATACTGGCCCTGGTCTGTGCAAACCCATATGCTCAACTGCAGCACAACTGGTAACCCACTGGGATGGTGGGGAATGTTCTTGCCTCCCATGCAGGAGGTCCCTGGTTTGATTTCCTCCCTGGGAGGCCTCACATCTGCCTGTGTGGAATGAAAATATGTCCCAACTAATGCTATACAACTAGGGAGACTCCTTTGGGCTCTCCCCCTTCTCTCTCTTTCTCTCTCTCTCTTTCTCACCTTCTCTCAAAAAATAAATAATCTTAAAAAAAGTTAAGACATTTTCTTTTATTTGTTGATAACTCTTTGAATTACTAATTTAGAAATTACATAAAAATTATATATTAAAAAAACATGTTTTTTTTCAACAAATAGTATTTGGAATGTTATTTGCTTTAATGGTATTTTTAAAAGTTTTTTTTTAAAGATTTATTTTTACTGTTTTTGACAGAGAGAGAAAGAGAGATACAGAGACAGAGACAGAGAGAAGGGGGAGGGCCCAGAACAGTCTTCACAGTTGCACATCATTGGCTTTTCCATGTAGTTTCATTCCACAGGTGGATGCGGGGCTGCACAGGGCAGGAACTGGGCCAGGGTCCCACCCCGGTGAGAACCGAGCTGGGGTCACTCCCCAGTTCAATGTATGGGTCTGCACAGGCTGGGGCTGGGATTCAATCCTCAGACCCCGGGGCTGCAAAGTGAGCACTTAACCCACTGAGCCATCCCTGCTTCCCCTAATGGTGTTTTATACTGTATGTTAAATTAAGCATGCACTAAGTGGTTGTTATTTAAGAAATTACTTAAAAGAGACCTGATGCAGTTCTCTTTGGTATTATTAGTCACCTTTCTCCTACCTTCTCTTTGTGTTTCTCAACTTATTAGAAAAATATTTTAACCAAATTTAGTACGTCAGAAGATATTGTGCTTTCAACGTTTTATTAGAAGATGTTAGACAAATAATGTGTGGATGAGACAGAATTCCTACCCTGGGTTAACTTCAATCCCAGTTGGGAAATGGGCCCTATCTTTTCATTCTTTAGTCAGCATAATGTATAAATAATTAGTTGTTGAAAGTCAAATGATCCATCTTCTTTGTTCATAAGGTCAGGCTAGTTATTCCAGTCAATGAATAACTAGATGCAAAACCAGGCAGTGATATCTCTGGTCATTTCTAGGTCTTTTCATTCACCTTGGGGCTATACAATTAATGTAGTGCCATTCCTCACTTATGACGCTATGAAAGGCATCATTATAGAAGGAAAAGAAAAATAAAAGGTAGAGAAAATATAAGCTATTCATTATTTCTGCTGCTTAATATTTTACTGTGTTTATTATTTGCTAAGCTTCATTGTATGAGCTTCCTATACATTATCTCATTTATTTAATTTTTTATTTTTCTGTTTTATTTTTTATTGAGGTTCTACTGCTTGATTTCCTTTTGCATCAGCCTTAACCTAAAATCAGTAAGCATTTCTAAAATCCATGTCAAGAGTGTCCACCTTTCTCTGATCATTGAGCTAATTGGTAATTTGGGGGAGAGTATAATACCAAATTGATACCTTAACTATATTTGTTTTGATAAAATGTGGAACTATCCATTTGTGTGAGTAAAACCTGCTAGTAACATTTGTCATGAAAAAGTTAAGCTATTTTTCCAAACATTGAAGTGATTCATAAAGCACCATTAGAGTGATTTACAAAGTTTACTAAATGTGTTATTCCTAATGGCTTTCCACTTTTTAACAGCAGGTAAATGAGTGGGCTTTTATTACTCTTTATTTGAATAATTGTTGGTAAAGAAAGCTGTTAGAGGTATTCATTAAAGATGCATAAAATATGCCCACCCCACTAACACTAAGGACTTCTGCTGTAGGGAAAAATTAAGCACTCTTTGCATATGGTTTCAAGGATGTCACTAATTACCATTATGTGTTTAATAAACCATTTTAGGCCTAAGTGGCTTTTCCCTTGAGCCCTGTGATCCTACATTTTAAAATTTAGTGTTTCAAGATTACTAAACCACATTGGATTAAACTTTTTATGTAAAATGTGGCACTGGTTTTAGGAATGCTGTAATAAAATACTTTATTTTTTTTAAGATTTATTGTTTTTGACAGAGACAGAGAAAGACAGAGAGACAGAGAGAAGGGGGAGGGACCAGATCAGTCTCGATAGTTGTATGGCATCAGTTTTTGACATGGTTTTGTTGAGCACAGGTGGGCGGCGGCCACACAGGGCGGGAACTGGGCTGGAGGTCTCCTTTGTGGGAAGCACACTCCAGTTCAGCATTTAGGTTTGCAAGGGCCGGGACCAAGATTCAATTCTCTGTCCCAGGGCTTCAAAGCAAACACTTAAATTGCTGAGACATCCCGGCTTTCTCTATTTTTTATAATTGGAAGAGGACAAATAATTTTGGTTCATATTGGTATTTAATTTTACTAGTAGTAATTATGAACATTTGCTAGGTAGTGAAAACTTGATATTGTGGAAAATAGTGATCATAGGTGACAAGATGTACATATACAATTTGCTCTGTAGGTCATGGGCTTACCTTTTGAAAATAGTAACTTGAATTTCTTCAGCATGAGTCATGTGGGGTACATAAGTAGTCTGTAATTAAGACAAAAATCAAAAATTCAGAAGGCACACCTTAATTTAGAGTTATTGCTGAATAAGTCAGTTTTATAAAACTATTTCTGATACAGTTGGATGGTTTTTGAGTTCCAACAAATAAATATAAAATTAGGTTTTGCTATTATGCAACTTTCAATACTATTTCAGTTATAACCCTAGGAGAACAACTGTACTTTAGATATTTTACTTTAATTCCATATTGCATTACAATGTACAAATACAATATATGTGTTTATATGTTTAAAATTTCTGGATTATTTTATTCCTTATTGTGTCTTTCTACTTTAAATTAATAATTTTGCCATGTAAGCCTTATCCAAATCAGGAGACAACCACATTGTGCAGGTTCCTGTGGAGTTGTGAATTAGCCATAATCATTTATATTACTTCATGTAAGTCAATAATTTAGTATATTTAATCTATAATAATAGTGCTGGATAGTTTTTGAATAGAATTGATGTTTTAGTGGGCTCTGACTACTGAGTACATGTACATTTTAGGAAATTTATAAAATTCAGACATGCCCAAATGAAAATATAAATTATCCAAAACCCACCACTCAGATGTATTTAGTATTGTCATTTGGCAGACAACACAAAGGTTACTGAATTTTAGGCAAACATTTGAAAAGAGATCTTATATACACTAGATGAAACTAATAAAGATAAAATTAAAAAAATATATTTTTTTAATTTGCAAATAAATTGGTTTAATGAAAATCTGGAAAATAAAAATAGAGAAATCTTTCTCAGAAGTAACTGTGGCAGACCTTTTGGTTAATTTACCTGTGGTTTTATTTCCACACGTAGGTTTATTATATATGTCAATGCCATTTGATCAAAGACCACCCAGAGCATACCTGTGGTTGAACAAGTTGGGTTTATTACCTGTTGAGGTGAGGGAGAATATATTAAATGGGGAACTGTTGGGTAAGGCAGTATGAAAAATGTGTGCAAGAGTGTTTTTGAATGGACTGGACTAAGTACAGGATGTAGGCTTTGGTTAGGTGATTTGGGGGAAGGTTTAAGGAAGTAAGGATTTGTTTTGAATTAGTGCTATCAGGAAGCAGGGCAATTCCTGTGCTTGAGTGTCTTAATAAATCTATCTAGAAGGTTAGACTGAGACTAATGCTGTAGTTGGCAAAGAAATAACAGTCACTGATAATAGCCCGTGTGGTGGAATGTTTAGTTATTTTTGTCGTTTGATAAGGCTCATGATTTGCCTGTGTTCAGACATTAAGAAGTAATCTTATTTTTGTTTGGAATCATCATTATCATAGAGTGGCCTTATCTCATGTTGATGTTCTTTGAAGTTGTTTATGGTTCAGCAGGAGCACAAGACCTATCAGTGAGTGGCAGGCCAACTGAAAACCAAAGCAGTGCCTAGCTCTTGGATCACAGGGCTGTTATTTCTCCTTCTCATGTATTCAGGCCATATTTTATACTCAGTGTAAAATATATTTATTCCATTCGTTGTTGACATGCCTAGTGCCTAGAAATCTTTTTGAATCATAGAATCTGCAAAGCAGATATAATTTTTCACCTTTGCCCCCATGCTTTGTAAATATTGACCTTGTACAAAAAGATTGTTTTTTCTCAAGGCATTTCTCTTCGTTATGTCTCTTTTCAACACTTCAAGGTGTACAATGATGTACCTAGTAATTTTAGTACAAAAACTTATATCATGTGGAAGAAAATTGTGAATTGATTCCTAGTATGTGGTTTGCATTCCTCTAAGCATATTTTTTCTCTTCCTTTTTTGTTTTGTTGCACATTATTGGAGTCTTACAAATGCTATTTATTTAGGTTATATTTCTTTTCATCTGATAATGTCTGACTCTTAATCAGTGTTTAATCCACTTATGCATAAGGTGATTACTATGCATTTGGACTTTTCAGAAAAATCTTGTTTTGTATTTTTTGCTTACTATTGAGATTTTCCTTAAAAGTTTATTTTTATTGTTTTTGACACAGAGAGAGAGAGAGAGAGAGAAATACAGAGACAGAGAGAAGGGGGAGGGCCCAGAACAGTCTCCATAGCTGCACATCATTGGTTTTTCCACATAGTTTCATTCCACAGGTGGGCACCAGGCTGCATACGGCAGGAAATAGGCCAGGGTATCACCCTGGTGAGAACTGAACTGGGGGCACTCCGCAGCTCAGCACATGGGTCCTCAGGGGCCGGGGCTGGGATTCAGTCCTCGGTTCCTGGGGCTGCAAAATAAGCGCTTAACCCATTGAGCCATCTCAGCCTCCCCACTTTTGAATTTTTCTACCTCCTTTTTCCCCCCTCCTTCACTTCATATACCTGCTCGATTGATAAATTTTTAATGAAATCCCTTTTTCTTCTTTTCTATCTTGGAGAAACTATATATTACACTTACATTCTTTTAGGGATGTAGAGACTAGAGGGCGCCATTTAGCAGACTAGGACACGCCATCTTATGACATGGGCCCCACCCTGAGAGATGACCTTCCGGAATCCCAGGAAAACGAAACCTAAGGAAAAAGAAACTGAAAATTTGTTCCCCTGGTCCCGCCCCCCTCCCATCAAATAATCTGCCCCATCCAATAAAACCAAGGGTCACCCTCGCTATCCAATCCGATGGCGACACACAAAGCCTAACTTCCTGCTCGTAGTTTCTCCCTTTAAAACACCCTGCCCAACGGGACTCGGGGCCGTTCTCTCCTAGTTGCACTGGGAGACGGATGGACCAGGCTCGAGCTTGTATCAATAAAACCTCTCTTTGTACTTGCATCGGAGTTGGTCTCTTGGTTGCTGTCGGGATCATGATCTGGGAGCACAACAGGGATTGCCATTAATTACAGCATTCATATTCTTGATTATAAATGAATCAGTATTTCTATACCCCTTGTGTTAGTATGTTCTAACTATATGCTGAATAACTGTCTCACTCATTTTGTTACTTTTAGCCAACTTAATTTGACCTATTTTGAAATGAAAACGAGTTAACTAAAATGATTAATATTTTATCCTGTTCTAGACTCATTGCCATTTCTCACACCTCACACCTTCCTCTGTTCTACTGCCTTTGCTGATGTACATCCCTGATGAAAACCTATGAATGGGAAACTAACTACATGTTTTGTTATTTTTCCTTATTATTTTTCCTTTATACTTGGATATTTAGCTTTCTACAAAATATTTAAATGGACAGCTGTTATTTTTGCTTACCAGTTTAAAGATGTTATTTCATTGTTGGTAGCCTCTGGAGTAGACCACAGGCAGTCCAATTGTTTTTCATAGGTAACCTGCTGAGGTAGTCTAACGATTTTAAAATTATATGTTATTTAATTAGATAATTTCTACAGATCTATCTTTAATTTTACCAATTTTTTTTTTTCTCTCCATTCTGATATTTAGCACATCCTGAGAGTTTCTGTTGTTACTATAGTTTGTTTGATTTTTGGTTAATTTATTTTTTAGTTCTAAAATTTTCTATTTGGTTCTCCTTTAAGTATATTCTGTTTCTTTCTTGAGACTTCTATATTTCTATTCATTTGAACATTTTTTTATTAAATTATAGTTTGTATAAAATATGTTAGTTTGAGGTGTACAACGTAGTGATTTGATATTTACATATCTTACGATGGGCTTGCTGCACTAAGTCTAGTACCATTTGTCTCTTTACCAAGTAATTTCAATGCTTTAGCCCCTATTCACTGGAACATTTTATAAGAGCTACCACTGCCATTACTGAGATAACTTCTTTCACACCACTCAGTGCTAAACTAGATTTCTCCTGGAGTTGTCTCCATATGTACTGATACAGACCCTCGGGTTTCAGGTGACCTTGGGTACAGGCTGATATTAATAGATACTAGAGAGAAGAGAAGGTAAATTCACTGCCAGTTGGGCAGTACTACAAATTCTGGTCATATTACCCAATCTCTCCACTACTATTAATGTTTACTTTTCAAATCTCATGTAGCAGTTCTATATATTCTTTCCCAGTTTTATAGCTACATTCAGTGAGAAGGGCAGGGTAGACTAAGATTATTTCAGTTTATTTGGAATACAAACTCTGCACACACTTTTCTTTTAAACTTCACACATGAACATATTTAATGTGTGTCATTTATAAATTCAGACTGACAATCATTATCTATTTAGTTATAGCTCCTTTACCAGGCTTAGAGCTCAGTTTAAATACCCATCAGGCTCTTATTTGCCAAGCAGTGTGCAGTCTGCCACCTGGGGAGCAAAATAAGAAAACATGGCATCAACTGCTTTGTGGAGATCCTAGATTGGAGAAGAAATGCTTAACTGGGCAGATAGAGCTAGACAGATTCATGTGAGACATCAGGAAATCATTCAACTCCCTGAAATAATATGCAAAGCTGTTGCTATATGAATTTTTTTTCTGTATGATAGCTTAATAGCTCTCCTCACATTCTGGAAAGGTTAATGTCTCAAATTTTAATCCCACCACAGTAAGATCAGTTACATAAGGTCTGCCCATGGAAATTACAAGAGGAAATGGAAATGCAAGCTTTCACATCTTTTGATTTTCCCTACTTTTAATTTAACTTGGGAAAGTAGATTTGTCATTTTACAATAATTGTCATCAGAAAGACACCTATTTGCCCCACTCTCTTTTAGGGTAAAGCTGTCCTTGCATTATTCATCTTGTAAGGTTTAACGCTTCTGATCACCCGACTTCTGCAGCTCCTTCTCAGTTATACTTGCAAATTAGTCAGGGTAGTTGAGTGATAAAAAGAAACCCTCAGAAAAGCCCTAAACTTCAGTTTAGCCAGTAATTTCTACACTTTTCTTGTTCATTTTTTATAAGACTTAAAGTAAGTCTCAAAAATAAGTCATTTGAATTTCACTTCCATCTACTGTCTCTCTCCTGTAGTGAAGGTGTTAATGGCCCAAAGCAAAACACCTGGAACCTTGCAAATGGCGCAAGGAGTTTAAACAGGAGGTAATTTCCTGTTCTCTGGCACCCCAGCTGCTTTTATCAACTTGCTTTCAAGCTTATGATAACTGTAGACATAAGTGTGAATAAATATAAAATACTTCCTGTGTTCTGGTCTCATAATCTTGCTTGTTTTCTCTGTCAAAATCAGGATAAAAGTTTACATAATAAAAACAAATATGTAATTTTTTAAAGAATTTTACTCTATTAATTTTTACAAAATATATGTATTTGCTTTTATAATAACCAAAACCCTTGATTTAAGGCGGTCCTTTGGAATCTAATAACCAAGCTGCCTGAGATATGGCTCTGAGATCAGCCTACCTTATTGAATTTAACCTTTGGTAATAATTTTATATTATGTTTTTAGAGTACAATGCAATTTTTTACAAGCAGAGTATCTTTTAGTGAGGACTTTAAGAGTAGACTCTGTAAATTTAAATCTTAGCTCTACTACTACTTGTACTTAGAGTGACCTTGAGTTTTCTCTTCTAAACTTTTCTAAGCCTTACTTTTCTAACCCCTAAAGTGGATGGTGACATCATCGTCATCATCATTTATAGGTTCATTGTGAGGACAAAATGAGGTAATTCATGTAACATAGTTAACATAGCTATTGGCCCACTTTCAAGAAAGATTAAAAGAAATAATTTTCCTCTTAAATTTCCGAGTAACAGTAGTCCTTCTTTTTCTTGCTTTAGGGGAACAAATGCAGTAGTATATTGATTTCTTCTTCTCAAATACTTGAATATTCTTAAGAAATGTTTTCTTATGCTATAAAGCAATAAGAATGAGCTATCTATAATTACATACAAACAAGAAAAGAATCTCTCAGAAGCAAAATACTGAGTAAATAGAGCCAAACACAGAAGACTACATACAGTCTAATTTCATGTATCCCTTGAAGGGGGCATGTACTGATTAGAAGGGAGCAGAAGGGGATCTTCTGGGAGCTGGCAATGTTCTGTTTCTTGAACTGGGTTCCAGATGCTCCTTACACAGATGTACTTAGTTTATGAAAATTTATCAAGCTGAACATTATGATTAATGCATTTGTATAGGTAGACGCATTCACTGAAAAGTTTTCAAACAGAAATGCAGTCTTTTGGAAACACCAGTCCACGTAAGTATTACTTATCCCATCTCTTGACCATTCATCTGATCCTTCTTGCCTTTTCTATTTGCCTTTAACTTCTCGCATTAACTCTCCCCGTTTTACCTTTTCCTTCATGTGGACTCAGACCTCTCCCTTTTAGTCCCAAAGCACAGATAGAGAACAGACTTTAATAAAACTTCCCTTGTGCCCTGAGGAATAACAGAAAGGAACTAAACCAGCTGCAGAAAATGCCGAGAAGATGGGCAGGAGGAGCTGGATTCCACGGCTGCAGCCCTCTCCACGGGCTCTTGGCTGGTTCCCAGTGTGGGCTCATGGAGTGGCATTATGTTGTGGAGCCACACAGCCCTCCTGCTGAGCACAGGAGTTTCTGTAATTGTTCTTTCTCCTCTCGCTGGTATTCTGCATCCTCAGACTTCTCTAGAGTTTGGGGAAAGCAGTTTCTCTCTCACTTCTCAGACTCAACTGTACCCCAAAGTCAGCATAATCAACACAGTATCTTTGACCACAGTGGACACACCTTCTTATATACTCATAAGATAGGGGCACAATCAGTAATACAAGTGAAAGTATTCATGGCCTTTATCCTTGTCGTGCAATGAATGGAGATAACGGACTCAAGGCAAATGATAAGAGGCAAAGTTGAACTCCATACTTTGGGAATGAACTGGGAGAGAAAACAGAAGGGAAGGAGGAAAGGAGAATTGACCTAACTTCACAGTTGGGAACTAGAGACGAGTAAGCGAGTCATTGTTTTTAGACTTTTATGAGAAAGGGGAGATTATGGAACTACTGTAAAGTATAGTGCTTGCAGGACAGAGATGGATAATGATGATTATTAGGAAACTTTGTTTTGTGTTACGTGGTGAGTTTCCTCTGTGGCACCTCTCAAGAATATTTTTAGTTAAGAACTGCTAGGCATTTAGAGAAAAAATGTGATTAGTTTTGTTCTCTCATGATACTGGGACTGGAGTTAAAAGAGGGCAAGATGGCCCAGTTTTATCAGATGACATTACATGTATCATCTTTATAAAGATTTGCAGCACAGTTTTCTAGAACTAGTCATTTAGGGTAGATTTTTTGCTTTATTGTTATGTAACTAAATGAGAAATTCAAGGACTCTCCCACCTGTCCCCTCCCCCCACTAGAATAAAAACAAAGGTGTGTTCAACACCCCCAACACCCCTAACCACATTTAGAAGTGCCAAAGCTAGAGTTTTTGAACTAGTTTATTTTTCATCTCAAAGTTTTAAAATTTCTGGGACAAGTTTTTGAGAAAACTCAAGGCCGAAATATGTGACTGCCTTTCCTTCAATAATAGAAATAATTATATAGCCCCCTGTGACATGTACTGTGCTAAGAATTTTCCATTTTAATTTGTTTAATCTTCACAACAAACCTACAACCTGGGTCCTATTGTTACAATTCTCATTTCCATTTTACTGAAGAAGGAAGTGATGCACAGAGAGGTTAAATGACTTGCTGAGGGTCACACAGGTGATATAGGTGGTAGAGCTCAGTTTCAAATTCTGGCATCCTGTCTGCTCCTGGATTTCTGTTTTTATTTTATTTTTTAATTAATTATTTCCCTTTTATTATATTTTATTTGAGAGAGAAAGAAGGAGGGAGGGCCCAGAGCAGACTCCATAGTTGTATATCATTAGTGGTGACATGGATTCATTCCACACAGGTGGATGTGGGACCACACAGGGTGAGGACTGAACAGGGGGTCTCCCACGTGGGAGACAAGAACCTTAGCCACCAACTGGTGGTTACCAGTTGCTCTCCATTCAGTACATGGGTTTGCATGGGCTGGGAGCAGGAATAGAACCTCGGACCTTACAATTGTGAGGCATGCATTTTGCTGAGCTATCCCTGCATCCCCCTCAATTTCTGTTTTTAATCACTATGTTCTATTATCTATAAAATAGACTACTTTCATGATGGTGACAAGTCAAAAGGTAGGCAGAGTTGAGAACGTTACATTTGTGGTGAGTGGAGGTCAACACTTACAGAAAGCAGTAAAAGATCTCTTCCCAAAATGCTCTTGCTGTATTTTATATTCCCTTTTTCAATTGTACTTTTGAACTAGCTCATCAAATTTCATCAAAAAATGCTATTGAGATTTTGACTGAGTTGTACTAAATATATAGATGATTCGGTGAGAACTGAAAATCTTTGGAATACTGAGACTGTTCACAGGATCATGAAATGTTTTTCCATTTTAATTTCTTTTATATTAGCAAATTTGTACATTTCTTCATCTAAATTATACACATTTCTGTTATTTATTTCTGGTCTTATTTGTGTTGCTACTATAAATGGATTTCCATTATATTATAAATCTTATTCTTGGTATACAGAAGAGTCATTAAATTCTGTACATTTATTTTACAAATGGATACTTTACTGAAACATCTTATTAGTTGTAGACAGCTGGGGTATGATTCATATTCATAACCCAGCACATTGTTCTACTCATTGTAAATATATAATCAAGGTGTTCTGCTATTACTTTTATTAAAAGAGATTCAATTTGTTCTATTTGTATGATTTTGCATCTATATCCATAAATAAAATTGTATAGAATTTTTATCAGCTTTGCTTTAAAAAATTATTTTTTATCATCTTTAAGACTAGAATAGTTGTACCACTCCTTTAGAAATAAGAAATTTAGCCATCTTTTGATTAAATTCCACACTAAGTCTTCCTCTTCCTGCTCCCAGTTTTGTCTTCTGAGGTTTCAGGTCTAAATGGTTGTTATAAGTAAATGTCAGCTGGGGCTCAGAAGCCATGAAAGGTGGTAGAATCTTATGACTCAGCACTTCCCCCACTTTCCACTCCATTCCCCACTCTCATTTACCTACTTTCTTGAGCCCTATGGGAAAATAGCAGATATTTCCCAGTTATGAGCCAGGTATATTACTATAAGTAGTAATTGAGAGTCCTGTGTAAGGACCAGAAAGAGATACATTCTGGGAGGAGCTTGACCCATAGAAACCTGTGGGCCCTGGGTGTGGGATGGTTGATAGTAACCACAGATGTTTGTGTGGGATCACCCTGTAAGCCACAAAGAGGCTGAGCAAGTCCCTCATGCCCCCAAGAGTGCAGGAAGATCAGAACCAGAAGGATTTCTCTGCCAAGACCATTTACACATTTTCTGGCTGTGAGGACAGGGACGGCCTACTTTCCACCATCTTTAAGATAGTCACCTACAGTCCTACAGCTCTCAGTAAGAGAAAACAACAATAAAATTCTGTTTAAGGGGCTGTAGCAATGACAAAGAGCTGAACAAACAGAACATCTTGCCAGGGCTAATAGCAGAGATTAGTGACAACCTGACTAAAAATAATAAAAAGTACTTTTGTAAAGAATATCTATCTAGGATTTAAAGATATTTCTGAATTTATAAATTAGGAAAAGACTTGAGGGGAAGAAAATCACTGAATGTTTGAGTAAGTGGAAAAGCAAAACATAAAAATGGGTAGCATGTGAGACAATATTTGTAAGAAAATCAGATAGTGAAGCCAATAGATCTTGTATGCAAATAATGGTATTCGGGGGAGGTGGGTGAAATAAAGGAAGGACAAAAAATTAAATAATAGACTAAAATATGTGTCCCTGAACTGAAAAAATAGTGCATTATACAGATTGCAAAAGTTGGGTTAGAGTAGTTAAATTCCTAATGTCTAAGGTTAAGGAAAAACCTTATAAAATTCTGCAAAGTCCAAATAAGTTTCCTTAAAAAGTCAGACGTATTGTGCTTCTATTTTATATCACTGGGAGAGAGAGGCAAGTATAATAGTGTTTGGACTTCAGAGAGAAGGTATAGCAATGGAATATTATAATACTATACCCAGTCAAAGCGTCCTTCCTGTTACATGGAAGAAAAACAATTGAGGATATAAATAAGTCAAAGAGTCTATCCTGTGTCTCTGTCTGAACAAAGTATTTAAGACTGTAAATAACAACAGATAGCACAAGTTAAGGAAAGACAAAGAAGAGTCCAAATAGTGATGAGACATTGGATATAAGATATCGGTAAAAATATTAATATATTGCCTGGGGATACATGATACATAAGTGTGAGTGAAGGATTCTAAATATATATATATATATATATATATATATACATATATATATATACACACACACATATATATATATATATATATATATAAACCAAACTTAGTAATAGTTCAGACCTAAATGACCTAAACAGTGTCAGAAAAAAACAAACTGTGGGGAAATAATTTCTGTAAAGATCTGATTTTATTAGAAGATCCTAGATGAATAAAAGTGGGGAAGAGAAGCGATGAACATCAATGAGATAAATAGTTTTCATAGGTAGGGAATATAATAATCTTTAAAGAAATGGTATTAGTAGTATTGAGATACTCAATAAGAGGAGTGTACCTATTAACGGAATGGAGCTCATTAAAGAAATACAAAGGCACAATAGAGTCCTACTTAGCAAGGAGAAGAATGAAAAGAATAGTAAATTGCTAACACCAGCAAATGAAAGAAAAATTAGGAAACAGCACTTGAAATAATAAAGCAGGTTAAAGGATTAAAATAAATAAGGTCAGCCATTATATTATACACAAATACTTGAATTTCTGCATTAAAATATAGGGACTTATAGAAAGGGTTAAGAAAGGGATATATGTTATTTACATAGTACAAACAAAATAAAATAAGGAAAGGTTTTCAGTAAAGAGGTGGTAAAACATATTCTTAAAAGTGGCAAAAGAAAAGAAGGAAGAACAGAAACATTAGTATCTGATAGGATTAACAAATCCATAAAATGTAATATTAAATAATGATAAAACATACAATTTGTGAAACAGTTATAAAAATTAGAAGGCTATGTACCAAACTACATCCCATGTTTTAATTATATTTTTACATAAGTTGATTTTTCTTTAATTTCAAGGAAATGCTTAATTATATTATAATCAATTTTTGTTATAGTAAGAAACGTAACCTGAACAATTAAAATAATAATTTAAAAGAGTATAAAATTTATATGTATTTTTATAAAAAATAGAAATAAATGCAAATATAAAAAATGGAACAATTAATTTATATAACATTATTACAGTTACTTAAAAAAATAATTTAAAGTTTTCTATTAAAATTAAGTGACAGGTGCTGCTGGGATTGCTCAGAGATGGAACATTTGCCACATAGTCACGAGTTCCGGAATTCGATTCCCAGCCCTGGCCAGTGCAAACCCCATAGAGCTGAACTGTGGTGCAACTGGTAATGGCTGAGATGGCACAACAGTGAAGCCTCTTGCCTCCAATGTGGGAGGCCCCGGGCCCAGTTCCCACCCTGGGTGACCCCACATCCACCTGTGTAGAATGAAAATATGTCACAACTAATGATGTACAACTATGAAGACTGCTCTGGGCCTCCCCGCTTCTCTCTCTCTCTCTCTCCCCTTCCCTCTCCCCCTCCCCTCTCCCTCTCCCTCTGTTCTCTCAAGCAATAAAATGTGAAAGAATATTAAAAAAATATTCTTCAAAAAAACTGACATCTTAAAATCAGTTTTTTTGAAAATTTAATTCTATCAAATATTTTAATAAAAATAAAATTTCTCACTCTATTATATTCCAGTATTCTTGGGAAACAGTTCTTCAAGCTAGAATTTATTATGTTTCTAACAACTGAGAAAAGAAAAGGTTTGGGACAAGGTAATTTTTCTTTTTCTTTAATGGAGTACTAATCTCATTCAAATCATCTTAGAACTCTAAAGCAATTTTCATCTCTGAAATTAGGAGTAGAACCCATCAAACCTTGATGACATTTAGAGTCACCTTCAATTTTAAGGACATAGGTTAGAAGGGGGCAGAAGCATTTTTTCCCTGAGATCTTATCAGTGTAAGTCAGAGTAGATGCTGAGTTTAGAACATCAGATCTCACATGCAGCATACATATACTCTTTCAAAAAAGTTTGTGGGCATGTGTTTTGTGGTATGAAGGGTCTTTCAAAACAATGCTCAGGGCCGGGGTCCCTTTTGCCAGTTCTGACTATAGCCACTCCTCACTTACCTGTGCAACCATATCTTCAGTGCAGGGAATCCCCCTTCTCAGTCTGTGTGAGTCTTGGGAATCTCCTTTCTCATTCTTGGTCTTGGCGCCGCAGTCAGTTAGTATTCACTACACAAAGCATTTGGAATCACCCAAGACTATATAAGTGTGTTGTCATGCAATATCTATTGAAAAACGCTACCCTTTGGTGCTCAACACACCACAAGACCTCTGCCTTTAAGCTCCTCTCTTATCGACCAATTCACTTAACAACCTAGTTATAGGAACAGGAACAGAACTCAGTTATTAAGTTGAGTATTTGTATAGGATTCATATTAAAATTTATGTGATAATAACCGTGTCTGTCGAAAGAAAATGGATAATTAAAATGTTACCATTAAAAAAAAATCTGTCAGAAAGTGAAATCACTTCAAGACCAATCCCTTCACGTGAAAGTCAAGTCAAATTGTCTAGGATATCAGCTTTGTGCTTGTTGTGGCCTTTTGACTCCAAATTTGTCCTTGTCCTTTTGAATTAGAAAATTTTCTTGATATTATCATAGAATGTCATCCATGTAATTTCTGGAATCAAAACTTTTTACAGGAGAAGATTGGGAATCAGTATTCAGGAATTTATAAGCTAGAGCCCCTGAACTATGGGGGAATCTGTGGATCACCTGACATTGTACAAATACATTTGACTTACTCTTAATTACGTTTTCTTCTTCTACATGGAGTAGAAGATTCATAGCTTTTGATCAGATTCTCAAAGAGATCTAAGAGGTGAGGTGCTACTCTGAGTCTCTGTGCATTTCATTGAGATATTCCATTTCCGACACTTGAAGAGCATTAATTCTAATGATAGTCTTTTTACAGCTTGCCCCAAAGTTTTTGAGTATTATTATTTTTTAAAGTAATTTATATTAATTTTGTTCAAATTTTGGAATTTCTGTCAAGTCCCTTTTATAGAGAAACTATTTTAATATTGCATAATATTCTACATATAGGTGATATTTGTTTTTTAGACCTGAATATCCATTCAGAAAAAAACTTCTTGAATTAAATAATACTTATGTCACTATGTTAATTAATTAATATTCCAGATAATAATTGGCAAAACTTTGTACAGCTCTTTACATGTAGTAAAGATTATGTTAAAATAGGGGTTTGGCTCTTTATTCCCATATGTCTTTAAAAAACAAGTATCTATTGTCATGGTGTTTATATTAGGCAGCTGCATGACAGTTATAAATTTAGCTCAGCTTTGTGCTAATTTTTGGCATAGTTTCTGAAATGGAATGATCTCTAAAAGCCTGTACTGCAGGCATTTAAGGTAACTTTGGTAATTTATAAGGAAAATACACATGTTTTTAAAAGGCAAAGTATTTTGTTAAAAAAGAATGCATTCTAGAGTACTTAACCTCTGAATATTCTCTTACTAAAGCTACCAAACTTTCATTTCCCAAATTTCTAATAACACTTGTCTTTATCCTCATCATGACCTCTAGCTTTCTAATCATTGCCTTTTCCCATAGTACCTCTTTTCATTGTCACTATTTCCACAATATTTAGTCCAGTAGGCTATGATACCTTTTGAGATTTCTTGTTTGTTTGTTTCTTTCTTTACTCTTTTTTTTTTTTGAGACATGCTGCTAGTATTCAATGTTGGATAATTCCTGCTATTTAATATATGTTTGTCTGCTTGCTGCTTCCAGAATATTGCTGAAAAATATGAGGCAGAGAGCCAGATTATTCAACCACCAGTTATTTTAGTGCTAATTCATCTTGGCTCCTCTCTCAATCGGAAAAACTTATACTCAACTTTAATTTATCTCCTAGTTTATTCTCTGCATCTCTAGCTTCATGATTTTCAATTTGCCTTGAGCCTCTGAGCTACTCTCTTCACTCTGGAGACCAACTTCTCTGATTCTTTATTGATTTATCAAGGTATCTGATGTTTGTAGTTTTCATGTTTTTCCTTTCCATATCAAATTTACTCTGCATGTACGTCCATTTTCTCCATCTTGTCTTTTATCTTTGAGGAAGAATTTTATTTCATCCTACTTAAAGCTTGCATTCTACTTGGGCACTCTGTGCAAGCTTTTCTTCCATTTGCACCTTGCTATATTAGTTATTTTCCACGCTTAGCATTTTCTGAAAACTTTAAAATTGTTTTTGACAGAGAGAGCGTGAGAGAGACAGAGACAGAGAGAAGGGGGAGGGCCCAGAGCAGTCTCCATAGTTACATCACTAGTTTTCTACATAGTTTCATTACACAGGTGGGCACAGGGCCATGCAGGGCAGGAACCCATATGGGGGGCATGCCCTCATGAGCTGGGGGCCTCCTACCTGGGAAGCACATTCCAGTTCAGCACATGGGTCTGCATGGGCCAGGGCTGGAATATGATTCTCAGACCCCTGGGCCATCCTGGTATCCTCTGCCCTCAGCATTTTCAGTAAAATAATTTTTCTTAGAATTCTTTCTTGCAATTAGAAAAGGAATAGCCAAAACCTAGTGAGTACTCCCAATGAACTGAAACTCTATGGAACATTGTACATTAATTATTCAATTTGATCATTAAGATAATTTTGTGTGACAAGACCATAATATTATTAGTCCCACTTATCGACGAGCAAACTGGGTTTTAGAGAATCTGAGTAGAAGTCAAAAATGGGACTCAAACCTAGGCCTGTGAAACTCCAAAATAAATGTTCTTAAGCACCCAGTTCCTATATTGTCACTCTCCTTCTTTTATATTATTACATTTATTGGAGGGGGTGTACCTATTGTTGGTTACTTAAATATTTCACTCTTGGTATTTTGCTTAACCACATCAATGCACCTAACACATTGACATATGCCTGCTTCATTTAAAAACCTGTCTTTGCTTAGACTTCTATGGTGTTGGACATCGTTGTCAGTAAGACAACTTCTTCCATTTTGAATCACTCTTCTTAGTATTCTCTGATATTGAGGTCTACTGACACCACTCCTCTCACTCAGTTATCCTTAGTCTCCTCTCAAATAGTCTTTTTGCTGAGGTTCTGTCTTTGGATATTGTATGCTATGTAATCTATCTTCTGGGTATCTCACCTTCAGATTCTAATATCAATATAGGTCAGTGTCGCCCAAATGCATACATTGACTTCGAAGTCTCTCTTATGAGCCAGATGTCGATTTCCAGCTGCCTCATGGTCATTTCTACCTAAGTTTGAAGGGCAATCCAAATATCTATAAAACAAGTCATTATTTTTCTGGAATCTTTATTCACTCTTCCTGATTTGTCTTCATCAAAGGCATTGCCGGCCATTCAGTTGGCTAATATTCTACTTTCCCTTTATCAATTTCAATTCCAATTTACCAATATTAATTCCCTTTTCCTATAATTTAGTTGGTCACCAAATCATCTTGTTTCTGTTTTAGTGAGATTCTGCTTCCATCTTCTCCTTTTCTTTGTCTCTTGGCTCTACCCCTTATTTCATCATCTCTCTGTCAGTATCACTTACCACAATAACCTTATTGCTTGTCTTTTGTTTTTAGTCATTTCCTTACTCAATTCAGTCTTTGCCATAGTGTCTTTGTATAAACAGGCCTTTCTTCAAAACCTAGATATGATGGACCTTCATATATTTTTTTCCTTTTTTTAACCCTTACTCTACATCAGTATTTCCTCTTGATGATAGGATTGTTTATTTCCCTTCAGTGCAGTTTTTTCAATACCTGTTTTGTTTATATGGGGTTGACTCTGTCTTCACATGTAGGGTAGCCCATGATTTAGGCCTAGCCTATTAGAAAATGGCCATGGTGATTGGTTTAAAATTAGAACCACTCATATCTAGAGTCCTTAGACTTCAACTAGAGTGTGTGTTCTCAATGGGGTGATGTTTCCTCCAAGGAGGTGTAAATTGGTTCTTGGGAAGGTGAGCAAAATCTTAAATACGTTGTTACGTGGCCCCTGCTCAACCTTACATAATGCAATTTTATTCCTTAATTTCCTAGGAGGGAGGCAATTAGGAAAAAATGTGTTGAAACTCTTTTAAAAGAATGAGAATATAGAAGTTCTGAGAAATACTGAGCTAGATGACCAGAAGAGAGAAATACTATAATACCAGCATCTCCTGTAGGACTAGCTTCTAAAAAACAAGTATCACCATTTGAACTTCTGTAGCGCTTTAATACCACAAAGCTGTAGTATACCTATGAACTGAGCCAAAAAGAGAAAGTAAATCCAGGGATGAATGGGAGTGGTTGAGTTCTGATAATGTCCTTTGCACCTCTAAATCCAGTTATTTCTGAAGTGAAAACTAATCTTCAACTTTGTAATCATGTAGGCAAATTCTATGTTTTCTTAAGCCATTTGGCTTTTTCATCTTTATATTTTTTAAACTACTTTCTACAGTAACAACCCTTAGGGATATTCTGACTGTACCTCATGTTTATACATACTTTCCTACTATTCGTCCTCTTTCAGTTTTATCATTAATTATACATTCATACCTCTTTTTCTTAGCTTTAGTTTTTCTTCTCTTATCCATGTGTTCTTTTTCTGCATTGCAAACTTAAGACATAATAAACATGACATATATATTATGTTCTTCAATGAATTTATCCTACACTATACTATAATAGAAATTTATCTGTAGGTTAACTTTAGAATTATTCATGTTGTGATTTGTTTTATATATGTTAGGCTGACATTGGTTAGTAAAAACTATATAGTTTCCAAGTGTACAATTCTATAGTTCTTTGTTTATGTGTTACAATATGTGTTCACCACCCAGAGTCAGCTTTCTTTCCATCACCATATATTTAGCTCCCACTCCCTCTTCTCCCATCCCCTTCTCTCCTCTCCAATTAAAAAAAATTTTTTTAAATATGTCTAGATCCTAGTGAGATTGTGAGGTTTTGGAGTTTTGTTTTGTTTTTAAAGACTTTCTTATTTTAATTTTATATCTCCAGGTTCTAATAGAGTGCTCTCAAAATTAAAACTGCTCCAGAATATTGATTTAATTGCATTTTCAGTAGCAAATTACTGTTCATTTCTATTTTTTTCAATGTTTTTGAAGAGAAGAAGTAAGCTAATTATTCAGAACATTATCTATGCAAGCCAAGGTAGCAAAATCTAACCCAAATGAGAGAGAATTCTATAAATGATGGATTAACTGAGTCCCTATATACTTAGGCAGTTTTGCCAACTTGAGGTAGTGGAGTGTGTGTAGTGTGAGGTCTTCCAGCCCACTCGCTAATCCAAAATGGTGGATAGTACGAGGACAAAATAATTATAGGGATTCCATGTCACCAAGTGATATTCTGTTGCGTAATGCATAAATTGGGGCTAATTTGTGTTGGAACTAATGTACTTTATCAAGACTAAAGATAAGTATGCCACTTGACAAAATTGAAGGTGGATGAATGTGATTCTGGGGAAATTGATTTCGTAGCCTGATAGAGATTATAGTATTAAAAACTGATGCATTTTATTGTAGCAAAGTTAACTTTCTGAAGCTTTAAAAGATTTGCATCATATTATGAAATAGCAAAGCATCAATATTATCTACTTTCTCTCCACTCTTTTGCATCATATCTTACAGTAGAATTTTTTCATCTTCATTGAAATAATAATGTATAAGTTTAAAGTGTAAAATTTAGTGATATACATATATATACATATATATACACACACACATGTACATACATATACATATAATGTGTGTGTGTATATATATATATATATTGCAATGTCATTATCACAATAATGTTAGTTAACACTTCTATCACATCACATACTTAATTTATTTTTGTGGAGAGCTTTAAAATTCTACCTTTTTAAAACCAGAATTAATATTGTTAGTTTATATATGCAAACTAAATGTAAAATTCTATAGATATTGCATCTGCATATTTAGGATTTTTTTCTTGATTTTTTTTCATCTCTTTTGCTCAGACTTTGCCTAGGTTTGCCCTAAAAAAACAAAAGTTAGCTGAAAGAATAAACAAGTAAATACATCTGATACTGTTCTTAAATATAAAAATAAGAACAAAAGAATACCTATTTGAAATGAAAACACATTATGAAGACACATTTACTATTAGTTTTAGAATGTTAGAAATATTAACATAAAAGCAGCCTAATACAGAGTTTTTTAAACATCCCAAATGATGGAGAGAAAAAATGCACTTATATAAAATCAAATTATCTTTTTGTTTTACACTATATATAATTTTACTCAAGATGAATTGAAGTGTTTAATATAAAAATAAATGTATTGATATTTATGTAATTTTTATATCTGGATATAGTAAAGACATTCTAAGCATGAAACCGTTATATGATACTAGAAAGGAAAGACTGATAATTTTGACATTATAAAGTTTCACAACTCTCCAAAATAAAAACTGCATACAAATTTTTTTCTTTTTGCCTTTTTTATTAAATTTGTTGGGGTGATATTGGTTAGTAAAATTATAAAGGTTTCAAGTATACAATTCTATAATATATCATCTGTGTGTTGCATTATGTGCTCACCACCCAGAGTCAGTTCTTCCATCACCATATATATTTGACTCCTGCCTCCCTCCTCTACCTCTACCACTCTTCTTTACCTTTTGGCAACCACTAAACTCATGGACACAGACATATACAAAAATAAAAACTGAAATAATTGTACTTAAATGCTATGACAAATAGAACAAAATTCCTTAACATAAAAATTATACTTATAAAACAATAAGAAATTTTTAAATAAGAGTATTAACAACATTACACATTAATATAGAACAAGAAGTAAAACTATGAACCCCAACAACCATTAAAGTGTTACAGATAAAAACAACAAATATAATTTTCACTTGCAAATTTGAAAGCATTAGAGAAAATGTTCTTAGGGTAAAATGAGAAAGATAAATGAGTGGAACTTCATTTTTCCTTTCAAGCAAGTAATAAATATAAAAACAGATGTTTATTTTTATTTAATCTGAGTCAATAATTTTGCTTCTAGAATTTGTCTTAGGCAACTAATTGTGAGGCAACTGTGAGGTTAATTGCAGTAATATGTATAACAGTGAATACCTGAAAATAGGATAAGTGTTCAAAATGTAATAATGACACTGACACATTACACTATACACAAAATGTAAGCATTAAATTATGCTTTCATTATTTTTTTTATATATATAATAATGAAGTTACCATGTAAAAGTCATTTTGTATGTGTTAGGTCCCATGCTAAGGACTTTAATGTAATAGTTCATGTTATTCTCACAACCATTCAGCAAAGGTAATTTTTCTGTTTTAAGCATAGTAAAAAGAAGCTGAGAGAATTTAAATTACTTCACTTTGTTCTCACAGCAAGTAATTTGTGAGCCTGAATATAAATCCAGGTAATTGTCTTTGGTGCCACTTTGAACTTCTATAGTAACTCTCACTAGATTGATCTGCAATCACAATAGAATATTGTAAAAACAAACATGATAATGTGCTTAATATAGTGTAAACTCCAGACAAGCAGAATGGTTTACAGGGGAATCCTAGCTTTGCTTGGATCAACCCTAACCCAGTGCAAGTAACTAATCTCTCAAGGGAGGTACTATTTAATTCATCAAACAAGGCATCATGCCTCTATGCATTTATTGGGGATTGGCACATTTTCTTCTATTTATATTGGGTCTTGTAATGTCTATTCCTGCTGGGGATATAAAATTTCATGCTTTTGGCCATTGGTATCTTTTTATCTTGGATATCAAGACTGGTTCAAGGGGAAGCTGGGATGGTTCAGTGGGTTAAGTGCTGGCTTTGCAGCCCCGGGGGCCGAGGATCAAGTCCGGCCCCAGCCTGTGTGGACCCATTTGCTGAACTGGGGTGTGCTTCCTGTGCTGGAGGCCCCCAGTTCAGCTCCTGCCCCCCACCAGTTCAACCCCTGGCTCAAGGGGGGTATGCTTCCCATGCAGGAGGCCCCCAGCCCAGTTCCTGCCCTGTACGGCCCCTACCCACCTGTATGGAACTGATCCATGTCAATAAATGATGATGTGCAGCTATGGAGACTGCTCTGGGCCCTCCCCTTTCTCTCTGTCTCTGTCAAAAACAACAAAATAAATCTTAAAAAAAAAAAAAAAAAGCTGGTTCAAAATAATAAGTTGCCAATTTGGAAGAATGGAAAGCTGACATGTAAAAAGAATGGCTTTTAAAAGACAAAATTAGTTGCAGAGAGGAGAGGGTCAATATGGTTTCCAAAAGCATGACAAACCTTTGAGATTTACCAAGAACAGGAGATAATTCAAAAGTGAGTTTGGTCAGCGTAATTGTGCACTGTCATCATGGACATTTTAAAATTATTTCAATTTACAAGAAAGCTATCTAGATGCATTTTAGTTTTCTCTAGACCTGGCTATGATTTACCTGGGAGTCTACATCTCATTTTAAACTTTACTTACCGGTATATGTTTCAACACTTGACTAGAATATATGTTTGACCTTACATTAGTACTCTATATAATACCCTAGACCAGGGGTGGCGAACCTTTTGGCGATTGAGTGCCAAAGTTTATGAAATAAGAGTATACTCGCTCGACTCGCGTGCCAACCCATCGAGTGAGATAGAGGTATTGATTATTTTTATGTCTATAAGAGCATAAACAATAAATTTTTAAATGGTATTCACAGCTCCGCGTGCCGAAATAATTGCTCCGCGTGCCACTTTGGGCAAGCATGCCACAGGTTCGCCACCCCCGCCCTAGACCAAGAGTCTGATGTCCTAATTTTCACCTTTCGAAGTGAAAAGCTGGGACAAGGTCATGTCCTCTTAAATGTTTTATTTGTACTTGCTTCTCCCCTTTCTTTGAATGCTTTATTATAAAAAGGATTACCACATGAATAATTAAAGTTTTTAATGTACAAGGTAAAGATAAGTAAATAATTACAAGCAAAACCCCTTTTCTATTTAAAGTAAAAGCTGCTGCAGAATTAAAAATGGTGCTTTCTTAAGAAAGACAGATACTTTCTTCCTTTTCCCTTTTAGTGCACTTATTAGAAATGGGGAATAGCCTGGAGATTAACACAAGAAAGGCTTTTCCTTTTTTGTTTCAAATCCATTAGTGGAATAACTTGGCACCCTTCGAGCTGCACAGTGTGGTTTTCTGGGTTATTATTTCTTTTCTGGCAGTATTTTAATACAAATAGAGAAAATGAAAAAAATTATCTTTATAGCTGCCCATTTTATTGCAGAAGCAATGCAGGGATTAATCAGTTTGCAGATTGAAAATATTCATTCAATTATTAAGCAAACTTTTGGAATTTATTAATGTGCAATCTGCAGAAGGAGTTTTAGCTGTATTTATTTTTTTCTGTTGCTGAGAGAAAATTGGAAACTTTCATGAAAAATGGATTGGCTGAATGTTCATATTCTACGTGGTAATATTTTAGTAAGCCTTCGTTAAAATCTCCCTGTTTCCATTCTCCGATATGGCCTCTTTTTGCCATTACTTTGTTTTTCAGAGCATTTCAAGTCTGGCATGGGTTCTCCTCTTAGTAAATTCTAATATCCGTATACTTCAATCCCCGTACCTTTTCCTGCGCTGCCTCTGTTGGGGATTCCTCACCCATCTCTGTGCCCCATATGAATAGTGTCCTGCCAGTGATAATCACATGTTCCACCATCAGGGAACTTTCTTCCTTTTCCATCACTAACTTTTCTCATTTGTTCACTGGGAATCATTTAATGGACTTCAAGGCAATGGTGCCAATTTTTCCTCTTAAAAAAAAAAATAGGCAAGTTGTAGTGTTCTTCTAATTTTTCTTGTTAGAAGAATATGGTTTTTTAAAATTTATTTAGCCAAGATGGTAAACTATGCTGTTAATGGTTTAGAACTTATATAAAAGAAGTATGAAATATCTATGAAGGAAAGAAAAAAAGATCTCATTTTTTTAATTATAAAATTTTATTCAGACAGATGAGTAATAATCTGAAATAAAATGCAATTCACAGTACATTACTGTATAATGTAATCATTGTTTTTAGCATTTTTGACACCTAAAAGTAGATTTTCTTTGTGCTTTAAATAACATGCACTCTTTGGAAGATGTGGTCTCTTAAAATCACCAGAGAGCTCTTATTTTTCAGATTTGTTTTAGTGTTTAAGAGAAGGTGAAAGAGAGAGAGAGAGAAAGAAAGAGAGAGAGAGAGAGCGAGAGAGAGAGAGAGAAAGAAAGAGGGGGGAAGGGCCCAGAACAGTCTTCATGGTTGTGCATCATGAGTTGTGACACAGTTTCATTATACACAGGTGGGTGTGGGGCTGTGAGGTGCAGGAACTGAAAGGGGGCCTCCAATATGGGAGGTGAAACCCTTTGCTGCCACCCTGGCTGTTAGCTGTTGTGCCACTGTTCATTATGTGGGTTTGCAGAGACCGTGGCCAGGATTCAATCCCTGGACCTCCCAGTTGCAAGGCAAGAACTCAACCTGTTACACTACCCTGGAATCCCCTGGAGAGTTCTTTAATTACTTTTTCAGTGCTTTAAATTACACTACTTCCTCTCTATTTATGACGTAAAATTATATGGAGCTTTCACAAGGCCTAAAATATAGTATGGAATGTAATTACATGCTGAAAAAAAATCTGATTCAGCTAGTTAAAAAATAAGGGTAATTTTAATGTTATTTTGTTTTAAAGAGCCTCATTTATCTTTTATAATTTTCTGAGTTTGGTGATGCTATTAACCTTTCCTGCTAATAAGAAGCATTGCTTCTTTGCATATGTATCTTATCTATTTTCCTAAAATCTTGCCTAGCTTAAATTATGTTAAGAAAACATATTTTTTAAAAAGAAGAGAAAATAAATTTTAGGTATCTTGAGAATATGATTTTCAAATAAACAACAAAGAGACAAATACCTTACCTTGTTTAGGTCAGTGCATGCATGCACACACAAACAGTACTTATTTATTCTTCATATAATCACACCTTTTCCTATACCTTCAATTCTTATTTATGAATGGATGGCTTTCAACCATTGCTGTCATGAAGGTTTCCAAAATCTACATTTCTAATTCAGTTGATCCCCCAAAATTCAATTCTATAATCGAAAACTCTTTATTTCTGATATTATTGAGTTTACAAGTAATGTCTTCATTGTGGCATTGTAGGCTTTTCTGCATTACGACTCCAGTCTGTCATTACAGACTCATCTTCATTCTTTTTCTTTTCTTCTTCTCCCTGTTTGAATGAAACTGACTCATTCTCAAACACAAGTCCCCAACCTGAAAGGACATTTGTCTATCATTTACTTTCCCATTCTCCCTGTTTGAATGAAACTGACTCATTCTCAAACACAAGTCCCCAACCTGAAAGGACATTTGTCTATCATTTACTTTCCCATTCTACTATTCCAGACTCAGCTCCCATGTCTTATAGTTTAAACTTTAGGCTCTCCCTACAGACAGGAAACTTCTTTACTTGGTTATGAGAGCAGTTATTTAACGGAAACATAGTTACCTCCCTATTATCTTAGAAATATTACTAGACAAAAGAAAACATGTTAAGACAGATCAGCCAGAGTAAACATCAACTGGAGGAATTTTTACATACAGTGTGTACTCCAGGTGCTGACAAAGGACAACAGACACTGAAGAAATGGCGTTTTCTTAACCACAAGAAGAAGAAAAGGTTACCCACTTTATATCTGTAGATAAGGGATTCAGAAGTATCAATTACTATAAAACTGGAAAAGATTTTTCTGCCACATTTGTCAAATGCATATACATGAAAATTGCTTTATGGTTTTTAGATATAATACCAAAGACACTATGAAAGAAATAATTGATAAACTGGGAGAAAATATATGCAAAAGACATTTCTTTTTTAAATAATAATTTATTTATTTATTTTATTTTTGACAGGAAGAGAGAGAGATACAGAGACAGAGAGAGAACTGAACTGTGGGAACTCCCCAGTTCAGCATGTGGGTCCTCCTGGGCCGGAGTCGGGATTCGATCCTCGGTCCTCGGGGCTTTACAGCGAGTGCTTAACCCGCTGAGCTATTCCAGCTTTCCCACAAAAGACATTTCTAATGAAGGACTGTTATCCAAAATGTAAAAAGAACTCTTAAAACACATGAATAAAAAACCAAATGACCTAATTTAAAAATGGACCAAAAATCTTAACAGGTTCCTCACAGAAGAAGGCACACAGTGGCAAATTAGCTCATAAAAAAGATGCTCTGTATCCTATGTCATCATGAAAGTGCAAATTAAAACAACAAGGTATGAAAACTAAACATACAAAACTAAACATACTCCTGCCATACTATCCAGTTATGGTGCTCCTTGCTATCTACCCAAAGGAGTTAAAAACTTAGGTTCACACAAAACCTGAACATAGATGTTTATAGGAGCTTTATTTATAATTGTCAAAAACTTGGAAGCAACCAAAATATTCTTCAGTAGGTAAATGGATAAATATGTATACCATGGTACATTCAGACAATGGAATATTATTCAGCACTAAAAAAAACAATGAATTATCAAGATATGAAAATACATAAAGGAACCTTAAATGTATCTTAGTGAGTGAAGGAAGACAATCTGAAAAGTCTTCAGACTGTATAATTCCAACTATATGACATTCTGGAGAAGGTAAAACTAAGAATGATGAACAGAATAAGAAGATCAGTTGTTGCCAGGGGCTTGAAGGGTGGATGAGGGAGGACAAGAGCACAGAGAACTTTCAGGGCAGGGAAAATGCTCTATGTGATATTATAATAATGGATACATGTTATTATTCATTGGTCCAAACCCATAGAATGCAAAACACCAAAAGTGAACCCTAAGGTAAACTATGAACTTTGAGTAATTATAATGTGTCAATGTGGGTTCGTTGATTATAACAAATGTACTGCACTTCTGGAGGGAATGCTGATAATGGGGGAGCCTATACCTGTGTGGGGGTAGGGAGTATGTGGAAAATCTCGGTACCTTCTGCTCAATTTTGCTATGAACCAAAAACTGTTTGTTTGTTTTTTTTTTAAAGTCTTTTAAAAATTCTTTAATGAAGTAGCCAGGGGTAATTTATCCCCACTTTCACACTCATCAGTAAGTATTATTCTAAATTAAGGAGAAAAAAATAAGAAGGAGTGATGGGGAACTCTGATTTTTTAAACTGTTTTTTTGCCCTACATGTATAAGGAAATTAACTGTAAACTTAATCATTTGGAAGAGATTATCCTCACTTAAGAAGAAAAATACCTAACAGGAGCAAGCTAAACATCTTTACTTAGTACAACAGAACCACGCTAGAAAAATTAGTGCTGAAAGAGGACATTAATGCTAAACTTATTGTTTAGATGTTATATTTTAAATTTTCCTTCTAGTTTTAGATTCAAGGAAAGCCCTCTCCCTTCTCTCTGTATCTCTCTTTCTCTCTCTCTCTGTCAAAAACAATAAAAATAAATCTTAAAAAAAAAAAAAAGATTCAAGGAAAGGAGTATAGCAACATAAGGAATGTATGTGTGTGCGTGTGTGTGTGTGTGTATGACAAAAACAAAGGCAGTATACCAGCCCTATTTATTGGTTTGGTAGTAATTGGTTGTTCTTGGGTATTTTTAGTTCTCTACTCTTTCTAGGCAGATGGTAGAATTATACTTTCAAGCCTCCTTGAAATTAGGTGTGGACATGTGACTTGTTTAGGCCTATGACAGTAAACAGCAGTGACAGGTGTCTAGGCACAAGTTTTTAAGAGCTAGTGTAGCCATGCACCATATTCTGTTCTCTGTGCTATGATGATTGGTATACTACAGAAGTTGGAAATTCCAGCAGTCTGAGATACTGCATGATGAAGACATAAAGGAGAGCTCCGTGATGATTGTTAGCAGGACTACGTGGTATGAGCAAGAAGTCAACACTTGTTGTTTTAAGCTACTAAATGTTTGAGGTTTGTTGGTACTGAATTTTAAACTGATGTAGTTGGTAAACCCAAGAACTGTTAAGTGTACTATTCATGCAAGGATGAATAAATTTAAAGAAAGAGGAAAAAAAAAACCCCCAAACTTTAGAGACTATGAGATATTTGAAACAACAACAACAGTATTCTAGGATAGGTAAATAATAACATAACTTAGAACAAAGAAAAAAACAAACAAAATTATACACACTTTTAGAAAGTATATGCTTTGGTTTTTAGTAATATCTAATAAACTAGTAATTCATGAATAAACAGATTACAAAGAATAAAGTGATAAAAGGGAAAGCTGAGATTAAAGGAGAGCTGGATGAGATAAAGTAAATATTTGGAGATTAAAATGCAAAAGTGAAATGGAAATCTTTATTGGGTATAATAACAAGTAAATTCTATAATATAGAAAATGAGAAATAGTATTTATTCTAAAGACAATGTTTTCATTATAAAAATAAGTAAAATAAACTAATGATTTTGGTAAAACAAAGAAGACAAATTTGATGACTGTTAAAGCAAATGTTCATTGAAATACAGAGATATAAGAGTAGCAACATAAAATAAAATATCTGGCTACTTAAAAACAAAAAATAGTTATTACATGTAAAAAGGAGAATAGAAAATATTTAAAATAGAAATAAGAAAAATGTTTTAGCCACAAATGTTTTTTAAAAAGAGAACATTAGATATAGTTGAAAATCTTATTATAGTAACCATTGTTTAAGGAAAGATTAATTATCAAAATTGGTGCTACAATAAGTGGTAAGCATAATTTTATCACTAACCATGAAAGATATTAAAAATTTATCAAAGAATTATTTCTATGAGGGCTCTGGCCTCAAACAGATTTAAAGATTATTCCAAAATTTTTGACATGTAACGAGGAAAGCCTCCAATGTACTTCACAACATTCACACAACAATAATATTAATAGCAGAAAACCAACAAAAAAGAAAATTGCATGTCAATGTCAGCTAAAATATATGTGTTCAAGAATCTTAAAACACAAATAATTGTAATTTAACAATATAAATCATGAACAAAACAAATTTGACTTTAAAGTATTAATATCAGTTCAATCACAATGTATAATGTTTGTTACATTCAAACACATTTCTGATAAAAACTCACACTAGGAAAATATAGGGACATTGATTTGAGAAGAAAAGAAAAGCCTGCTATAAGCATTTTTATTGAAAATTATACTGAAGGAACAATATAATAAAAAGGAAATAGAAATAAGTAGCAAAATTAAAACTGTAAAAATGAAAGCAAAATTATTAATTGATGTTATATGGTTTTTCTACATTAAAAATATACCATTAACTTACATATAACATGAAAAAACAAAATCAGTGGTTTGGTTTTAATCACAGCAATATGCTTTGGTAGACAAACTGCTATAAAATACTGACTAGACTATGCTTTAAAAATCACTTTAATGTGTAGTCAAGCTTACAAAAGTCAAAGAACATTCTCATAAGTGAAAAAGAAATGAGTCAAATAGCTGGAAGGGCTATAGAGCTACCAGCTGTTCTGGGCCCACAAGGAAATCCCTGGTGTCTAGAACTTTTGCTGTTAATAGGTCATATGTGTATGGGAAGAAAGTGGAAACGGGGGACAAAACCCAGATTGTTTGCAAGGTGGGAAATCTGATATTTCAAATAAGACAAACTGTGATGATAGGCAATACACATAACTGCAAGGGAGGCCGAGAAGGGGTCATCACCCTTGGCAACAAAATGTTTGGCCAGTGATCTTAGTACTACTGAAGAAGAGAATGAAGATTGGGTGGTGTGAATTGAAGTTCCTGGTGTGTGGGACAAATCCTGACAACCATCAAAGAATTAGTATGTACTAATCACATTCTCTTATCACAGTATGGTTCAATTAGCAATGTTAACAAAGTAGAATGCTGTTACATTCAACTTTGGAAATTAGAGAATTAAAGTTTTAAATTTTTATGTAAACTTATAAAACTGAGAAGAAAACTAGTCATAACTACTGTAATACATTTTACTGGTTTCTTTAGCTAGAGAAATAAGATAAAAATTTTGATATTCCATTTAAAATAAAAACAAAAATATTAGTTAACTAAAAATAAATTTAATGAAAGACATTCAGGTCTGTAGAAAAAAACACTAAAACTTTTGGGAAAGGCATATAGGAAGTATATAATAAGAAATCCATGTGCAAGGATACAATGTCTGATGTAAAAATCTTAATTATTTCCAAATTAATCTACAAATTCAGTGCAATCCAATTAAAAGCAAAAGAAATGCATTGTCTGAATTGAAAATTTCATTTCAAATTTTAGAGAAAGAGCAAAGAACCAAAAAATAGTCTAAACAGTCTGCAAATATAAAATGAGTATGAATGAACTAATTAAATAAAATATATAATTTTACTACATATACATAATTTTACTACTGATAGATAGAAATACAAATTAAGATCACAATGAGAAATCAACTTGCACACAGAAACTAGAATCATTAATTAAAAAAATCTGGCACTAAATGTTGGTGAGAATATGGAGTAATAGGACCATTCCCAGATAGCTGGTCAATGTAAAAATTGGTATAGCATTTTTGGGGAATACACTTGTCAAGAGTTAGTAAAATTGAAAATTTGCATCTGAAAATGTGAGTCCAATTGTACAGTTTAGTAAAGTGCTCATGTTATATGCATAAGGAGAAACAAGCAAGAATGCATTTATTAGTGTTTTTTGCAAAAGTATAAACATGGAAATAGCATAAATGTCAATAAATAGAAGAATGAATAAACAATGAAGTATACACTCTGGATAAATAATCAACTACATACTATTGAAACAAAATGAAAATGTTTACATGCATTTGTGCAGAAAATAATCTCAAAAACAATAAGGAACAAAGGAAAGCAAATTGCAGATAATACGTGCAGTGTGATACCTATTGTATTATAGAAGTTTTAAAATATGCCAGACAAAAGTGTATATTGCTAAATAATATTTATTTTTATATAATGCCAAGTTCCTATGCAGTAACCTTAAATGGTAAACCCTAAATTTATGATAATGGCCTTCTCTGGATGCAAGGGTGAAGAAATAGGGTAGAAGATTCAACTATTTTTTTCTATATTTCATTTAAGCTTGTTGGTAAACATATAGAATTTTTTTTCCTTAGTTTTTGTATGTCTAAACTTTTTTACACCAAAAAATAATTTTCTTTTACTGGTATCCTTATAGAACGTCTTACTTCTGCTTTTTTTTTTTTTTAATTAGGGATTGTTCAATGTTACTCATATTTATTCTGTTCTGTGTCATGTAATCCTCCTTTGGGAAATATTTCTAGCATTTGAGTTCCTCAGAGCCTACAGTAAAGTAGTGACCTAAAGAGTTATTTTGAGAGTAGCCTCCTTCAATTTTGCTTTTCTGTTTTTGTCAGTTACTATAGATATATTCTAAATTATAATTGTCATATAAATCATATATTAAGAGAATGAATAGTCATTTCCACAGCAAACCTATGTAGATGTTTGTCATTGTATTGGTTATTAAAGTCACCATCAGCTTCTTTAATTTCCACAGACTCAATGAACCCTGAAAGTAATTTGAGAAGCGATGCTAGTTCATTATTGATATTTTCCTCCTGACACAACCTCACAGAATTTGAATTATGGTGGAAAACTGCTCTACGTTTTAATCATAAAAGGGACTTAAGCTTTGCCTATGTCCCGTCCTCCACATTGTATTTTCTTAGTGTTAAGTGGAATCAGAAGAATGTTGCAATATTTTTAGAATTAGCATAATACAGTTGTAATTGCATGAGTTTGGTGGAAGAATAAAATAAAAGATCATTAAGTTCATGCCCAAGTATGTTCAGGAAACTTTTAGAGTTAATAATTTACTTATTGTTTCTTAGAGCCTTTTATTATTTTGATGCCATAAAAATGGAATCCCCCAAGTTGAAATTTTATCATTTTTTGTTTTGTATTTATGTTTTATTTTACGCATGTCCATTAACATTATTGTCAAACATAGCCTGAGAAACACTCATGTAACTTACTAAGAGAATAGAGGGCAATATATGGTCACTGCTTCTTTTCCTCACTCTCCACTTGCTTTTAAAGTCTCTTGTCAACTTTCTACATCCACTACTCTGTTCAAATGATGTATTGTACAGGTACATTTAAGTCACCAAATCTGATCACCTTTCTTAAGCATTTATTCTCTTTGGCTACTGTGTGTGTTTTAAATACACCTTCACAACCTTTTTTAAAATTCTATTGTTAATAGCTTCTATTGTCTTTTACTTTAAATTATTTGACTTATTTTTTTAAGACATGGAAAATTAAGCCTGTTTTAATAAACCAAGTGAGAGAGACATGTGTAATAAGAAGCTCCAAAACTCCGTTTTTTCAATTTTGCATCCTCCACTGATCTATTCCCCAAAAGTAGTGTTCAATGTTAATAAACTGGTAACTGTCACTACTCTACTCTCTCTGTGCCCAAAACGTATTTAGATGAACATGTTATTTTTCAGTTTTGTTTCACTATCTATAAATATTGAACAAAATCATAGATTGCATATTTAAACATGTGGTTGAAATGCAATTCTTTTATTGTGCTCTTAGATCAATAAAGATAGTCATGGCTATTTATTTTATTTTAATAGTTATATTTAATACAAAAAGGTTATATATGTGTGTGTTTATACATACATACATACATACATACACAACCTTTTTTGTATTATATAAGAACACGGCCAGTTACATGTTCTCCTACATGTATTTACTTGAGTAGTTCTGGTGTTTCAAAGAAAAATGTAAGAAAGAAAGGTGGGTATTAGGTCTCACAGTACACCACTCCTCTTAATTCCTAGTTCATGGGCCAGTGTTGGACACCATATTTAGAACTAGTTACCTTATTTAAAAAGAGAATACAGTCTGTTAGCTTCTAAGTCTTCATCTTGGAGGCAGGGAGGTGAGGGCCGGCCCCCTCAACTCTGCAATAAAGAAGTCTGCATTACATTTAAGAAAAGGGGCGAGAAGCAAAATAAAAAATCAACTGGGGTGGGGGAGAGAGAACACTAAAGGGGTAAGACACAAAGGAATTCCAAACTCTGCTCTTTGTATTTCTCTGTTGTGAAGAATAAACTGTACCTGCACCTGGGGAAAAAAAAATGTATATATATGAGGATTTCTGCTCATATTGCCCAGACAAGGGGAATTTCTGCCCTGAGCTTTAGGCTTTGCAGAGCCCTCTTCTACCCATGCTCACAACCTCTATGAGTTAAGAAGTTTGCACATCCAGGAGCTTGTCATTTTATAGTGCACATCTGCCTCTCTAGACTTTGCTCTGGGTACAAAAATCCTGGAGAGGTCAAATTGGGTGATGTACAAAGTAATCAAAGAAGATGATACATTTTCTTTTATGTTTATGTTTTCTACCAAGCAAATGTTCAGGTCCACTTCTTTCAATTGGTTCAGCCCTGTAATCATCCCACTGGTGGTAGAAACTTCCTTCATTAAGTTTAAGTGCTTTCTAATGAAGGTTCTAATTGTCACATTTTGGTAGTTTGTGCCATACACGGAAACACATTTCCAATTTTACTTTGCAAAGATTTATTTTTATTTTATTTTACTTTATTTTTTTATTTATTGTTTTTGACAGAGAGAGAGAGATATACAGAGTCAGAGAGAGAGAGATACAGAGTCAGAGATAGAGAGAAGGGGGAGGGCCCAGAACAGTCTCCATAGTTGCACATCATTGGTTTTTCCACATGGTTTCATTCCACAGGTGGGCGCGGGGCTGCACAGGGCAGGAACTAGGCTGGGGTCTCGCCCCGGTGAGAACTGAACTGGGGGCATTCCCCAGTTCAGCATATGTGTTTGCACGGGCCGGGGCCGGGATTCGATCCTTGGTCCCCGGGGCTGCAAAGTGAGCGCCTAACCCACTGAGCCATCCTGGCTTCCCCTTACCTTATTTTATTTGTGTATCTCTCTAATGGGTCCTGGAGCCAGATCATAGTAACTGGACGCATGTAAGGTAGACGCATCAGTTTCTCCTAGTATGTGAATGTTGCTTAGTCTACTCTATATTTCATCGTCTGCCTCAGAATTTAAACTTTTTTTCTGAAATATTTTTATTTTGTGCAAAAATTGCATGTAAATATAACGGGGATGTTTTAAGTACTGCATTTACTGTAATTTACAGTTTCTAAAAGACTGCCAAGTGTAATTTAGGGATTTTTATAGTTTATTAGTCAAGTTTATAGAAAGGGTTTATTGTTATCTATGGTATGTAATTCCAAACACATGTTATTGTTATTACCAGCATGCTGTTTTCCATTAATAGGAATGCTAGTTTTCCCACTACTAATAATAGAAATTAATAGGCCATAAAGCAAATATTTTGAAACCAATTATTGTCCTGTGGTGAAAAATGTGTGTGACTATGTGTATAAGTAGATAGAGGTAAAATTGTTATTCCTCTAGTTCTTTAATTGAAATGAGGTATGTATTTAATTTTCCTATGTCTTAGCATTATTATGTTGAATCCTCCTTTTAAACACAAAGGATATCTAATATATGTTATGGATTAAAAATATTAGTA
>PVKE010005698.1:38811-57904 GCA_004027555.1 Craseonycteris thonglongyai
CCCGGCTCCGGCCCAGGCAGGACCCACGTGCTGAACTGGGGAGTTCCCACAGTTTGGTTCTCTAACTGTCTCTGTCTCTGTCTCTCTCTCTATCTGTCAAAAAGTAAAATAGAAATAACTATGCACTGAAGACAAAAAGATAATTTCTCTCTATAAATGTGAAAAGATAAAAAAAAAAATATTAGTAACTTTGTAACAAAGTCAAATGTATTGAATTCCTACTTGGTTTTGATGTTTTATTGAACTATTTTTAATTCTTCAACAATCTAGAATTTTCCATCGACTTTTTTTTTCTCTTTAATTGACAAATTAGAGACTTAGAAGTTTTAAGTAGCTTATCCATAAACACATCTGGTAATTTTCAGCACCAGTATTAAAATCCTGCTTTCATCTGACCCAGGGTATCATGTTTTCTTTTATTTGACTTATTTTAGTTTTGAAGTCTTAAATCCATGTATCCATTTAAGCTAGTAATTTAGCATTATGAAGGAATGGAAAAGTAAACATACACATACCCTAGTAATAGGATAAGGACTAGAACCACAGGCACAATTTTCCTATCAGGAGAGATCTTGTGGGAAGAATGTAATAAAAAATGTCACTTAATGCTAGAGGCTTATCAAGGGCAAAAATTACACAGAGGCACTAATGGAAGTGTTAAGTTCTGGGGAAGCTAAAACTGTACTCACCTCTTCTTAGATACTCTTTTCTGAGGTTTCTTGCCACCCTTTTCTTTCTTATACCTACCTAGTAGAGGTCCATAATGCAGCATCAAGCTTATCTTAATGATGTCTTCAAGGGATCTTGAGTATATTCAACACTTGTCCTCCAAATACCCAAGAGAATATAATAAATTGTAGGGAAAGTATGAACAAGTGCTATAGTCTAGGAAAGGGTAGAATTATTGATGTCTGTAGAAAAAAAAAATCACTGACCCAAAATTTAACTTAAGCTAAATGAACAAATATGTATGTTATCCAGCCAAACCCTTAGGCCAGTGTTTGTGAACTTTAGTGTTCATCAGAATCACTTGGAACAGGTTCCTGGGCTCCACCCTCAAGGTTTCTAATTCAGCATTTCTGGAGTGAGGCCTATGAGTTTTCATTTGCAGAAAGGTTCCAAGTGATGCTGATGCTAAGTTGATTCTACTGCTTTGGGGACCACACTTTGAGAATAATCTTCAACATGGCAAAGTAAAGTTGTGGAACACTCGGGGAACATCTCCAGGCAGCATTTATTTGACAAAAAAGATAATGTGTGGCATCAAATTAATATACACACTGCACCTAGATGTTACACTAGGCACAAACACAGACACTGACACACTTAGCTTATAAGAACTACAAGCTATTGTATTGGTGTAGGAAAAAATATTAGGTTTAGTTACTAGAAAGAGAATATCAGAACATTCTAAACTAAAAGGAATATGGATAATGTATTAAAATCTTATGGAGAGAGAGGAAGACTAAATCAGGAATTCATGTGACCACTAATTGAGTTCAGCCAAGGGCATACTTGGAATTTAATCAAAGGAACAAAGGGTTCAAAATATTTCTGATGTTTGGTTGCCCTAACAATGGGGCTTGCTTTCCAAGGTCATGAAATTATAATGACACGTGCAAGTGAAGATCATAATAACTAGGATCAGATTTGGGGAATTTCTGTGGAAGATTTTAGCAGAGATTTATGATGTAAAAATGATGATGAGATGGTATTTGAGTGGTGTATAAAAGAGTAGAGTTTATCATACACTTTTCAGAGAGTTCCTTGGTACTACTAATTTAGTACCATTGGATTCTTCAGATCCATGGAGATAACAAATCATGTAGTTACATATATGCATCATTCAACTCCTTGGCATTGAATCTGAGGTGAAACAAAAACTGGAACCTGGGTTGGGGAAAATTAAAAAATTCATTCTCTTGGAGATCTGGAACTAGAGTAATTATAGCAGCTGTTACTTACAATCATCTCTTGGTATTATTGTTAACATAGAATTTTGGTCCCAAGGAGTAACTGAAGTAGTAGAAGTAGAGCAGAGAATCAACATCAAAATAATAATAATAATAATAAAAAGAAATTACAATCCAGGAAAAGAATAAGGCTCTAGCATATCCTTTATAATTGCTATCTATCATATACAGAAAACAAATGTTTGGCATGGAAATAGAACTCTATGCCACTTTTCTACCAGTATCTGATCCCTTTCCTGATCTCTTCAAGCCTTTAGAACTTTAAATTGGCCATGTGAAATTAAACATTGAAATTTTATTTATATTTTGACCCTCATGTGCGCATGTTACTTTCAATTAGAGGTCTACAAAAACTCTCATGTCATTCCTCATAATAGCCCCAGTACTGGTCAATCAAGTGCCATCCTCCATAAGGATAAACTAAAAAAAAAAAAAAAAAAAATCAAATTAAAACATACAATCTGTTCAACTATAAATAGAGACATATAACCTTTGACTTTTGTACAATGCTTAATTATAGACCACATTGGGAAAATATTTAAAGACATGTGAGATGAAAATATAACTACCCAATTATACATACAGCATCTTATGTTAAATCATGAATGACCAAAAAAAAAAATAATACAAAAAATTTCTACATAGATGTTAGGTTCAGTAGATAAACTTTCCTATTGCCTTCTTTGGAAAAAAAAAAAAAAGTACTTTCAAAAGCATATTGTAACTCACCAAGACATAAAGTTAGAAAACAATAAATGTGGTAGAAAGTCTATACCGCAGAATTAGTCAATTGGAAATTGTTCTAATTTTCTAGGCTGCTATTACAAAAATACCACATACTGAGTATGTGAAAAACAAATATTTATTTCACACTGTTCTGAAGGCTGGGAGATCAGATTCGTTATCTGGTGAGAGTCTGTTTGCCTGTTCATAGATGGCTATCTTCTCTCTGTAACCTCACATACGGTTGAAGAGTCAAGAGCTCTCCAAGTCAGTTTTATTAGGGCATTAATCCCATTCATGAGAGCTCCACCTTCATGACCTAATCACCAAAACCCCATATTCTATTACTATCACATTGCAGGGTTAGGATTTCAATATATGCATTTTGGAGAGATACAAACGTTGTCCATAGCAGAAACCAACATTGGGAATTCACCTAGCGCTCAAAGAAAAAAGTAGAGATAAAAATTGAAAGAGCAGAAGCTTTAATATTCAGTATATTCAGGGTAATAACAGAGTTCATAGTGAATGGTTATCTTGTGTGAAGATTAATGAAATCTCAATTGATTTAATGACTTCAATATGATGATACCAAAATCTGAGAAATATAAGGAAAAGAAAATTCCTAACTAATTTCATATAGGAAAACTGAAATAAATATGTATATAAATAAGTTGTTAAAATTGAACTTTTGCATATTGAAAGAGTCATAACGTAGAACCAAGTAGGTTTAATAATAAGAATGCAAAAATTTTGCAGTGTTACAAAATCTGTTATAAAGCATTACATCATTCAATAGAAAGTGTTCCTACAGAAGTGAAAAATAGGGCAAAGATGCTCATTATTACGAACTCCACAATATTTAAAACAACTCGAGAACTTATTGATAATGTAATAAGACAGTGAAGAGGTATAATAATTTTAACTATTGTAATGAATAGTATAAAACTATCATTATTTGCAAATAATTTACTTAATCAACTAAAAACCCTTGGAAATCCAGTTTAGTAGAGTACTCAATTATAAAAGCTCTCTAAGGAAGCTATTAATTTACAAATGGTACTATATAAAATAGATAGAAAATTATTTCATTTCATAATTTACTATCAAATTAACTAATGTACCACGAAATAAGATTATCAAGAAATACATAATATGCAAATGATTATACAAAAGGAACAGAAATTCAAAAGAGCAGAAAATAATCTTTGATGATTGTTATATAACTGTGTGTCTAACATTTCTTCCCCTTCAATATGCATTTTTAGCATAATGACAATGAATATTCAGTGATTAGTTTTTTGGGGGGAGGAGGCATTGCAAAGTAGATTTAAGTTCATTTTAAGGAAGAAAATCAGAAAATAGTAAAGACTGTTTTGGCAAAGAACTGTAAAATTAAGTAGGAGAAGAGAAGAAAATGAAGATTTCATTAACAAATAAATGAAATTTTCTATAAAACTAAAGTCATCAAAACATTGCTAATCTAAATTCAAAACCGTGATAACTGAATATTTATTGAGCATATGTTAAGTTGAGATGGTAGAACTCGTTCATTTTGTTATGGTCAGATATTTAATATAGGTGAAATTTTGTCACCAACAACTGATTTACATTCCATTTTTTGTCTCCCTTTTTCAACCTATGCAAATGGGATTAGGTGGGATGTTCAGTTCAGTACAGCTGTAAGATGTGATTGATAGGGCAGTAAAATTCTGTGACCTTTCCCCAGATCTGGAACCTCATGAGGAACCTCCAGAACAATACCCAAAGTTCCCAGCCAATTTCCTGTAGAAAAATCAGAGAGGATATAGGAGGAGGAGGAGAAAGATAAAATAAAGATGGAAGAGAAAAGTTCACAAGAGGCAGAGAAGTGAGAAAGAAAAGAGAGGGGAAGAGGAAGGAAGAAAGGGAAGGAAAAGAGGTAGGGGGACCCAGAAAAAAACAGTAGGCAGATAAGGAAGAAAAGAAGGAAGATTTTTCAAAAATAAAGTATAGACAATTAATTAATATGGAGGAGGTAGAGTTGGATCCCTATTTCAAGTTACTTAAATTTGCAGCCTCTGTGACAAAAATCAGTGTCTTTTCATATATAAAGTTATAAATCAAAGGGAAAAATAATCAAAACATCCAATGGAAAAAGTGGGTAAAAGCCATTAGTATGTTATTTGTGAAAGACAAATGCAGTCAGTATTCATATATATGAAAAATGTTTGGACTCAGTAGTAAGAAATAAATGCAAATAAAGTATAAGTGAGTGATCATTTAGCTTAGATTTGGAGAGGCATAAAGACACAGAAACAATATTTTTGTAAAGATGCAAAGTCATAGGCTTTTATACATCTTTGTTCTTCATATATTTTTGGAAGGCATTTGGGAAATAGGTGTGTATACTTTCACTTGATGTTATATCTCTTTTAGGAATTTATCCAAAGGACATAATTATAAGGGTACACAAAAATATACACATTAGTTAGTGGAAATGTCTTGGCAAATGTTGGCAAATCCATGCTTTGGAATACTATGCAATCATTAAAAATTTTCAAAGATTTCAAGATATGAAATGCCCAAACATATTGTAAAGAGAATAGAAGTATATTTTAAAATAGCACACAGAGCACATTGAACATATTTAGGGTTCACCATGTTGCTTATTTTCATTTAAGAATATATCTTAGAAGATCTTTTATTCATGAAGCTTTAATTAACATTGCTTCCTTTTAGTTTGATACATCTTTGAACTCTCTTCTCAAAGCCAATGTAGGCATTGTCATATCAAGGAAGTCATGATGGGGATACAGGGGTGACCTGAACCTGCTGGAAAGTCTCCCAATGTCTGCTTTAGGTGAATAAAGTGATGTAAATGATATGTGCAGGTTGTGAAATAATATCACATGTTATGGTTACAGCTTTAAACTTGTGCTTTAATGAACATATCTATAAGGCTCCGGCTGACTCTAAAATTCCATGAATCTCATGTATCCTGCTTTTGCCTCTTTATTCCTTTAACCACTCCTTCTGGCATTCACTGTAATACTGAGAACAAGGAGAATGTAGAATACAAGTGGAGCCACCTTACCCCTTGAACCTGGTAACAACTATATGCTGATTAGATATACATTTTCTTCCCTGAGCATCTGATCTGATTAGCTGTTTTGCTTCTGGTTGTTCACAGCTATCTGGCTGTGATTCCTGTTTCACTTACTTTGTTGAGGGTCTATAAGTTTATAGTATTGTTTTTGTAAGACTCTTAGGAAATAGTTCAAAAATTTGGAAGCCATTATACATGGGATAATTTTGGAGTTGTGGAAGGTGATCTCATGGCCAAATAAGTGTACAACATTCAGTGTGAAAATTTTAAACTAGTGATTTTAAGAGATTTCTTTTTTTTTTTAATAATTTTTAAAATTTAATTAATTAATTAATTAATTTTTTATTTTTGAACTGAACTGGAGGCCTCACCACATTCGGGAAGCACACCCCAGTTCAGCATGTGGGTCCGCCTGGGTCGGAGCCGGGATTCGATCCTGAGTCCTCAGGGCGTCAAAGCGAGCACTTAACCCGCTGAGCCATCCCGGCTTTCCAGATTAAGAGATTTCTTGAAAAACTTTATTCAAAGTTCCAAAACTAGAAGTAAGAACTATTCAAGGTTTTGTAATTAATGAGAGGGCATGTTAGAGTTTTACAATTGCATACTTTGCTGATGTAATGTAAATTGTGTATTTTGCCAAAAATCAATGATGTTTGAAATATATTTTCTAGGGACCATTAAATAAGAATGTACTGACCAAAAAGAGATAAAAATCAAGCCTCCTCCCTTTTTAATTCCTTTTGAGTAGAATTTTTTTTTTTTTTGTCAGATGTATTGGTTAGGTGATTTCAATGTGTATGCAAGGTTGAAAAACCTGCAAAAAGGTATGTCTCTTAATTCTTCCTTCTAAGCCTCATTGCATTTCTGAAAATTTAGTTGCACTCCTAATAAAATTTCAAATTGTTTGGAACCCCTAGTTAATAAGAAATTTTCCACTCTACTCTTTTAGGATAGAGGTAAACTATAAGAAAATAATAACATATTTAGAATCACATGCATGCACTTGTATGCAAAAAGTGTGGATGTGTGTGAAAATCAACATTTCAGGAAATGTTCTGGGACAGTTTATTGGTACCAAATGTCTGTTCCTGTCACATACACATTTACAATGATCCTTGATTACTTTTATGATACTGAGAGAGCTCAAATACTTTCAATCAACAAAACAGTAATACCAACAACAGAAATTCATTTAGTGTCAACAGATTCTTTTTGAATGTGAGAATCTACCATTGTAGTTTTAAAATTAAGTTTGAAACAAAATTATTATTTCCAAAAAACTCAAGAATTCACAGATCCCCTTTCTATGAATATTTTTAAAAAGCAAGATTTTGTTTTGTTTATTCTGTGTTGTATACAAGTGCAGATATGACTACATTATACAATTATAGAAGAATTAGGAAAATGTCAATTAAATGATCTTAAAATAAACCTAGACTATGTTTGCCAGATTTTAAGTATAAGTTGAAAAATAATAATTCTGGATGTACCCTACACATTATTTTTAAAAATCAGTGTGTTAAATCAAAAGATAGTAGAGTAAGTGCTACCCACACATGACTATAGTGTTTTATTTCAAACCTTCCCATTGTATCCCAACTTCATCTGTTAACAAAGGAAAGGCATTTAAAAAGTAATGCTTCTGTTCACTCAGAATATGGCTTGGCATATAACTTCCAGCAAATATGTCTTCATGGATTAAGTGATAATATTAATAATACTAGACATGTATTTTAAGGACACTTCATTCCTTGGATGGGAGCTAATTGCCAGACTGCTAAAGCAGTCGACATCAAAGCAAAGCAAACTATCCTTTTCCAATTAGACAATTCCTAATTCACCCTCAATTCCTCAGAAGGAGAAAAATGATTAAAAACAAAAACAAAAAAACAACCCAGTCCTTAACTTTCAAATGTGTCTGATATTTTTAACCAACTAAATAGAAAATAAAGGTTTGTCAGGTGTTAGCCAAGTGTTCCAAGAGATGGATACATGAAGTTGAAGGCACAGAGGAGTATGTGGGAGGGTAAGAATTAGGTGAAGTCTCTGATCCCCCTAAACATCACAGATTATCCAGAAGCACTTAAAGATAGTCTATTTAAAGATATTTTGTTTTTTCCTAAAGATGCTACTCTTAGTTTATAACCAAATTAATGACTCAGTTCCTTCGTAGGGAAACACCACTTCTAATCACTGTTGAGAAATTTATCTTTTTGCATTTGTGCCAAGCTGGTTTCCAATGGATTAGTCAGCAGTATTGCACTCATTCAGTAACCCAAACACGTATTCTGTAACTTTTTCTCCTCATTGCTTATTTTCCTCTGTTCTTTTATCTGAAATGATTTTGGTCTATCAAAATAGGCTATCAGAAAGGATTTTTATTTTTAAACATATGTGATTTATATTCTTCTCCTCTCCCCTAATATTCTTAAATTACAATTTTGAAGTTTCTAATTTCTTTGCACAAGAGTGGATGATCCACAGGGCAAGAATACTGAAGGAGGAAGTAGCTGTGTTTGGATAGTGTAGTTGGTTCAGGCTTACTTTTTCTTTATTTTACATGCAATGAAAAGGTCTTTAAATTTTTGCTGCGCCTTTCAAATTAAAATCAACCACAGTGTCTAATGGTTCTTGAAGGATCACTCTTCTTTGTGGTCTGTCATACAATTTAGAATTGATACATAATGTATGACAGACAAAAGATTCAGGGCATTTAAAAGATACCTATGCTTATTGATAATACTTCAGCTTTTAACATCTATGTTAACGTCATTAATTCCTTTATGTTCCAGGAAATTATAAGCTTTATGAGACTGAGAATCCTATTTTTTTTTTTTTTTACTTCTATACTTCTAGCATCTTGTAGATGCACAATAAATATTTGCTGCAGTAATTTTATAGCCAGTTTTGGGGAATCATTAATCAATGTGTGATTATTTTGGCTTTTAGCGTTCCTTTCTCTGTGCTTTCTTGAATTTGAGATTTTATTGTACATGAGATACCTAGGGCTAGCCTGAATGGGCCTGCTGACTTTAACTGCAATTTTCCAGGCTACAGCTCAGATATTGACAGTCCATAAACATATTTCTTCCCCTGTATGGATTGCATCCAGGGATTCTTTTAGGCTGAGCATCTTGAAACTACTTAAATCTTCTGTTGTCAATCTGTCTCTTTATGGCAATTTATTTTTCCCCGCTGGTTCTCTGACCCACAGCCCTCTTTCTTTCTCACCACTGCTAACTGTTGCCTTCACAAGCCCTCTGTTTTCCCAGCATGGTCTTCATTTTATTTTTTTACTTCTTGTTGGGGATGTTTTAAGATAGTTTTAGTTTGGAGAGAGTACCATCTGTTGCTTATAATTATAATTTTGAGCTGTCTCATGCTTTGTAAAGATAGAATGAAATAAGCACAAACAAATACAGTAAATATGACATACGTTTAAATAGTGCTTATATTTTCTATTTTTCATTACCAGTCATGTAAAGTAAGGTATTAACATGTGGTTGAAATATCTGATCTGTTGGTATTTCTGATAAATTTACTCATACAGTATATTTTCAAGTACAACATATTTAGAACAGAATAGAAAGCTAAAATTTTCAACTTTGTTATTTGGTTCAGTTCTATGTCTCTTGCCCCTGACATCTTTGTAATGATGGTTTTTTATTTTCATGGGAATGTGATCAGCAGCAAAGGCCAATATCTGACTCAATGAACAAAAAAATGGAGATGCAAATAGTTGGTGGTCATTTGTGTCACCAATAGTGAAATACATGCTAATGATTAGGAAAATCACATATGTTTTTATTGTGATTTTCCCCCAACATTTCCCAAATGCATTCTCCCATTTAATCCATAAAGTAGTACTGTGATACAAGCAGAGAGTGTACTATCATAATCAATTTTAAAACATAAAATTTGTCTTAGTATTTTCAAATGTTTTGCCTGAGTTTACAAGGCTACAGAGTTGTTAGAACTGGATCTCAAATCTAAGCCTCATGTTCCAGGCCTCTGTCTGTTACAGTCCTTTACCTTTTTGTGAGATCACTATGCTAAGAACATGATAGAAGCATTTACTGAGTATATAATAATAAGAATGGCTATTGCAAATTATAATGTCCAGTGGCAATTAAAGCACACACTCATAGGAGGATGAGGCTTCCTAATTTAAATTCTGAGCTTTCATGCGAAGGACTGGATTCTAGTGCTTTATCCACAGACATTCCAGAAGTTTTAAAATGTATACTACAAACAAAATTGAATTTATTCATAATAAAGGAGTGATTCTCATTTTTGTGTCAATGTCATCATGACTGTCACTATTTTAATTCTCTTAATTCTTTAAAGAATATGAATATACTAATTTATTGAAAGTTGCCCTTATTGGAATTTTGCCATGAAAGTCTTTTGACATCACCAGATAGATATAGGCTGTGGGTTTTCTGTCATTTTTAAGGTTGATAAAAATATCATTATTACCTTTCCTCAATTTCAAACATTTATGCTATCAAAAGTAAAATATGATATTTTTTTCAGATAAGAATATTAATATGGCTTTTAACTTATTGAAGCAGAAAGCAAAGTTGACAACCCCAGGATTGGTAGAGAGATTTTATATTTTTTTAACCTCAGCATATGTGAACTGTGTCTTAAAAACACCTCAATTTTGCCTTGTTTTAAATACAGTATAAGCCTTAAAGAACTACTGTACTTAGTAATTACCTTAATTAAAGAAGAATAAAAAAGGCTTCACAGCAATCAAAGAACTCTCAAACTGTCATGTGTTAACAGCCATTATCTCTCTGCTTCCAAGCATGCAGGTATTGGTCAAAATGGGGGATCAGGTATGCCCTACTCACAGCCTTTGATTAATGTATTTTTCTCATTCTGCAAAGAGCTAATCAGAATTTTAATTTGCTAATCAGCTTCCCTTTTGATTAATGCCACAGTAATTATTTAAGGAAATAGAATGCAATGGAAAATGTCCCTTACTGAAAATATGTTCTTAGAAGTGTAGCAAAAGCACTCATCTTTACTATGTATTACCACTACTATTTGTGAGATATAATATATGTTATGTAGTTACTGGTTGTATTGTGGTTTTTGGTTTCTCAGAGAGATTATTTTTTAAATTATTATTATTTTGTGTGTGTGTGAAAGTATTTGGATGGTTTTCTGTATCTTTGATCAAATTCCGAACCTAGCCCTGACACCAATATTATAATAATATTCTTAAGTAATTGAGAAATGACAGTAGAGTGTTAATAGAACCCAGCTGACAATTATGGTATATTCAATTCTAATTTTTAAATTAGTGATGGGATTAGTCTAGTGTTCAGATTCAGTAGTAAAATAACCTTTCAATAATCATGACAGCTATCTTCTGGGTTTACCTTCTCCTCTAATCAGTTGATCTATGGTATATATATTCCTCTTGTTTCCTTACACAATCAAATTCAAATGCAGTTTAATATGTTGATCTTAGTATTTATACACTTAAATATTTTCAGTTTTGATTACCATTTTAGTAGTGCTGTCATTCTGAAGTCTAGTTAAAAATGTTCTTAAAGATTTCAGTACTTTAAAAAACATAAAAAAGAAGACTTTTAAGGAGTGAAATGAAGATAAAATTTGAATCCCAGCCAAAATTTTCATTTCTATTAGAGAATTAAATAGAAAAGATTATCTTAAGGGCAAAGTTTCATACGTATGTATTTTTCATTTTTTTTTTGAAATTGAGTAAAATGAACACATTTGGTATCATTGGCTGAAGATACCATTTGCATGTTCAATCAACCAAACTGTTAGAAAGCCAAAGAATTTTAATATCTTAATTGCAGTGCACTCTTGGTCAACCTTGGTGAAACAGTTCACACATAAATGAAGTTAAGATGAGATGGTGAGCCATTAAAAATCATAAGTGATTTATCTGAAGTTGAATTAGCCATGCTTCCTTAGGGGCTTATACTGGACATTCTAAATAGTCTCTGTTAAACTTACTGTCTCAATCATTATTTCCAGGCCTTTGGTTTTCTATGAATCATTAATTTGTCCTCTATATAGATTATTATGAAATATTATACTGTCCTCATGGTTATATTATAATGAAAAATGGTAATTTCTCCCAGAAGTTCTATATAAAAGGATAAAATATTTGATTCTAGTTTTAGTATCTAGGTAGACAAATGCAATACAATATCATGTATTCTTTTTTCTTTCTCCCATGCACTGTATTCTGATGGAGCTTAAGTTTTCTTAATGTGGAGGTGGAGAATATAAAATCCATTAAAAAAAATATTTTAAGTGTTCACCTTCCAGGATAAGAGGCTACATTTGAAGAGATCCTTGAATTAGAATAAGCCTATTTGAAATACTAGGTAAATAAATGTTTATATACTGACTAAACTTATTCTCTGGTGAATATTATCCAAACGCCACCATAATATACTTGATCAGTGAAGCATTTGATGGTAACCGATGTCTCTGTTCTACCTCTTCTTATTTCTGTAGGGGAAAAAAAAGTGTGTTTTTCAGTGGGAAAACTGTACTTTGTCCATAGTTCACCTTTTAGTCTTACCTCATTCTGATTCAGTGGGAACTGTTTTTCAGTGCTATAGAAGTTAGACAACCTCTACTGGTCCAATAGAGGTTTAGTTGAATTAGTTCTGCATCACATGGAAAAAATAGTTTTGCCTTGTGTTAATAAATGCAACAGAGCATTTTTACTTGACACAATTTGACTATTACTTTGTGATGCATCAATAATAATATAAAATAATTTTTTTCTTCATTTTTCCATACATTTCAAATTCTTAAACTGTAAATGTTTTTCAGATTCTCTTTCAAACCACTTATAATGTCTGTCTGGTCCCCTCATTGACCGACTGGAACAGAATCTTTAAGATATAAATTTTATATCTGTATGAGAATCCTGACTTTATCCTATTTTGGACATTTTTATTTATCACTACTTTCTCTGGGGCAGATATTTTCAATGTCACTATTATTGGAATTTTGGGCCAGATACTTCTTCATTTTGAGAAGCTGCTCTGTTTGTTGTAGGGTATTTAGCATCTTCTCAGGCCTTTACCTTTAGATGCCAGTAACACCCCCTCAGTTGTGGCAACCAGAAATACCTTTGGGCATGACAAAATGTCCCAGTTGAGAACATTTAAAATCACCCCTGATTGAGGGCCACTAAAATATCTATGCTATAATTTCCTACAAAAATTAATGTCTTTTTCTTATTTATTAATTGAACTACTGTTTGTTCATACTACACACAGATACAGGCACACACACACACACATACACACAGTTGTTTGTGAATAACACCAATCACAAGGTTTGCTTTTAGGAAACTTACAGGTCATTCTGTTTGAGATCATACCCTTTTATGTAGATTTTTGTTTACCTTTAGGTCCTTGAAAACATTCTTTGTTAGTTAAGGAATTTTTCCCTTTTGTTTTACCTATTTTCTCTTTTTATCCTTTCTTTCTTTCCCCAGTTTTTCCCAGCTTTTCCCATTTGAGTGAAATATGACTCTAATTGTGGCATGACAGTGTGCTATATATCCAGGAAATAAGTCAACAATAAATGTGTAAGTGAAAATAGTCATCATTAATATGGCCCTGTTCTCCCTGATAGTTCCTGGAAGTTGGCCATGGAGGTAACCCACAAGTGAAAGATTAAGGGAAAACTGTATGAGCACTTAGAATATACTTTGTCACATAGTATATAATATATAAGAGATACTTATATTTAAAATATGTCCAAGATTCTGTAGTTGAGCATAGTGGTAACCAAGCCAACTAAGGAATACAATTATTTACTCTTAATACAAAATAACCTTCTGACAGTTATTTTGAAAGGAAATGTAACAATGAGTTTTCTGAGTAGAAGGTCATGCTGATGACATGGTGGTAGATAATGTCCTCAAAACATCCCTACTTTAACTCAATCACAGCTTTCACAAGGCTGCTTCCATCAACAAAAATTGTAGGCCACTGCTCCTTGTGTGCCCAGAGAACACACTTCTGCAGGGGCAACAGTAAAGGCGATGTAATTATTAAGTTTTGGGCAGTCACTGTATATTTACTGAGCACATTCTGGGCATTGTTCTAGGTGGCAATAATATAGAATGAATCTGTAAGACAGACACATTACCCTCAAGAAGCTTATATCCCAAGGGGGAAAGAAAATAAATTCTAAGATGAAAAATCAGTTATTCTAGCTACTGAAAAGTGCTAAAAATTTATAAAATAGAGTAAAATAGTTAAGCTTGACTGGTGGCTTGAGTGTGGGGCAAGGGAAGGCAGGGGGGCCTCTTTGACAAAGTTTAAATGTTGAGAGGAAAACAGACTTGGGAAGCTCTGGAGGAAAAGTCCTTAAAACTGAAAGAACAGGAGCCTGATTTTGAGTTGGGAATGAACTTAAGTTTCAGAAAACACAATTTACGTTCCCACCAGCAGTGTATGAGGATTCCTTTTTCTCTCCAGCCTCTCCAGCACTTGTTATTTCTTGTCTTGTTGATTCTAACCATTCTAACAGGCATGAGGTGGTATCTCATTGTGGTTTTAATTTGCATCTCCCTAATCACTAGTGAAGTTGCCCAAGTCATGGAAACAAGCGAAGTCCCCTTTGATAAATGACTGGAAAAAGAAGTGGTACATTTATACAATGGAATATTACTCAGTGATAAGAAACTGTTGCGACAACATAAATGAACCTTGAGATCATCATATTAAACAAAATGAGTAAGACTGAAATAACCAAGAACCATATGACTTCACTTATAGGTGGAATATAAAACTGAAAGTAACAAAGACACAAAAACTCATGGATGCAGTCAATAGTTCAGTGGTGCCCTGAGGGTAAAGGAAAAGAGTGTGGGGAAGTAGGGAGGGGCATCAAATATATGGTGATGGAAAGAACTGACTCTGGGTGGTGAGCACATATTGTAACACATAGATGATGTCATGTAGAAGTGCATACCTGGGACCTATGGAATTTTTACCAACCAATGTCACCCCAATAAATCTAACAGTTAGTGATAATAATAGTAATAATAAGGAAAAATACAAAGCTAGAGTGTGGCTGGGGTCTGATGACTCAAGGGCTTGGAGATAAAGTGGTAATGAATTTGGTGACATAGGTTTAGCACAGATGAAGTGAGGACTTGAAAGTCGTGCTGAGAAATTTATATTTCGTTTCAAGGGTAATTTTTTTTTGTTCTGTGCAATCAAGTTTGTTTTCTTGTTTTTATTTTGAAACTTCTTTGTCTTAGAAAATCTTTGAAAAGTTCAAAGGACAATGTTTGCATTAGAAGAAAAAACTTTTAGAGTAAAAAGAAATATCTTTACAGAAAGAGTGTGTGGAAAGTAACCCCAATTTAGCCTTTTCAAACATTCATTTTACCTCTTCCTTTTCTTTCTGCTTTTTCTCTTCTTCCTCCTTTCCCTCTTATAAAGGAAAACTATTATTTCTGTCTCTTGGCTATAATAGCCCAAAAGCCAGTGACCACTGTATTATCAAGTGGGTTTCTAACACTTACATTAATGCATATATAAAAAGGAATGAACAGATGACTGCAGAGATAGATAGATGGCAGAATCTCTGGGGCAAGACTCTGATTGTGCCAGAAAATTTTTTCAGGGGTGGGGGACAAAGCTCTGAGGTACTTGGATAAAAATATCAGAGTGTTACATAGATAACACCAAGAATGGAGACTATCAAGAGGCAGAACCAACAAAGGATACACTGGGAGATTAATGCAGAAATGAGTCCACAGTGACACAGTAAGATGTTTGTGTGATATATATTCTTGACATCAAAATTTCAAAGAGCAGGAAAATTTTGTAAGTGAATTTTATACATTTATTAGGGGTGCATACATTTAAAATAATTGAAATTGGGGATAGATTCATTATGCCTTATTCAAGAGGTGTAACATGTTGTATAATTCTATCAGTGAAAAAGGAAACAAATGATATAGGTTATTACCATAAATAATACAGTAATAAACAAGGTTTTATGCCATAAAGCTTTTTATTTCTGTATGCTTCCATACCGGTAATAGAATATTTAAATTCTGTTATACCTTGACAGGCATTTATATTATAGTCATTCACTCTATAATATAATTTAAAATGAGGAATAGGCACTGCCTTTTCATTTAAATATAGGCATATACAAAAGGAAATAAGCTCACATAAACGTTTACAAGTGTGTTAAAGCAATGAAAATTTGGGAGAAAAATGTGTGCTAGAATTTAACAGAGGAGGAGCAAAACAGGATTTTCGAGTTTGAAAGTTGTATATAAAAGCCTTGTTGGACAGCTTCAATTTTTGAAAACTCGAAGATACTTGCCAAATTCCCTAATGCTACAAATCCATTTAGGCAATTGAGGGAAATTATAGATACATCCACAAAGTGAATTTAGAAAGTGTAAGTGATGACTAATGTTCCATTTGAGCTGTGAGCCAGAGAGGGCTTCTTTTTACGAGGCAAAGAGCAGAATGATATTAGGCACAAAATAAGAATTAAATGCTCTCTACACTTTAGCTTTTCAAAACGGGGCTCACAGATCAGCAGCTTGTTAGAGGCAGAGATTCTCAGACTCCAACCAAGACCCTCTGAGCCGGAATCTGCACTTCACCAGGTGCCTAGATGCACCACACACACCTTCATGTCTGAGAATCTCTGCTGCTCACCACTAGGGAGCAGTGAAGGAAATTTGGGTTGAATTGTCATCACAGGATAAAATGGCTGATTACCAATTCTTAAGGAAGTGAAGCAAGCAAGACATGCCACTTAGCATTCATTAGGGTTTGGGTTAGCACAGACGTGTAGACCAGGGCAGGGTTAAAGAATGTGGAAAGATGATTCTTTATCTATAGCGTGGTACTTTGGAAGTTATAGTGACGGACCTGCACCTACTGAAAAAAGAAAATGTTCAATTCTGTTTTCTCTTTGGAGACCTTGAAGAAGCTGAAAAATCCTTTTCCTCATGTTGTCATTTAATTTCAGTTTCATCTTGTAATCAGCACCTCTTTTTTTGACATACCTTTTATGTGTCAAATTGCCGGCCCTCTCTTCCCATCACTCAAAGCATTACTGACTTTCATGCCCTCTAGAAAGTCATTCCAAAGCATTGGTTGGAGTCTGAAGTTCCTTGGCTGTATTCTGACTCTGACATTGAACTCCTTACAATATATGTACTTGTCTTTGCCCTAAAAATCCCTATTGCACCCCTAATTTTTAAGGTGTATGATGTTAGCTCCTCATTGTCTAATTGGGCCTTCTGCCTTTAATTCTCAGGGGCCTGGTTATCTCCTTAGTCATTAGCCACCAGGCATGTCTCTGTTAGTTCTTATTCATTGATTAATTCAGACACTTCCCTCATTCATTTCACATTTCCCATGTATGTGTTACACAGTGGCTTAGTGCTGGGGATACAGGGATAAACAAGCCTCGAGTATGGCCGTTGGGAGCTTAGAATGATTTTTGTGCATACAGATCTCTCATATGCTGGCTGTGCTTATGTGCTTATTTGTTTATTTGTTTATTTATTATTTATCTGATGACAAAGAAAAGCTGGAAAAGATGAATAGGCCCTTTTTCCCCTGACAGACTACAGTGAATGAAAATTAACATTTATGGTAACAAATAATATAGCTTAGCTCTTATTTTTTACCAGGCCTGGTTCTGAGGGGATTACCTACATTAGCTCACTTAATTCTCATAACCACCTCATTTTCCTGTAAGAAAGAAAACAGAGTTAAATAATTGGCATGGACCTTCTAGTAGACAAGTGGAAGAGCTCAGATTCAAATCGAAGTGGTCTGGCTCCAGAGTTCTCACCTCATAAGATTCACGTTGACGCACATTGTCATCTATAACATAAAGTGCCTTTCAATATCTTTTTCAATAAATGAAAGTAATATCTCCCTCATTTTACATTCTAATACCACTTCCCACTCTTTTCTATACCAGAGGTTTACAAGCAGTGGCCGATGCAAAATTTATCTAGTAAATGAAATTTAGTTTGGAACACAGCACACAGCCATGTACCCATTTGTTTACATTTTGCCCATGACGGTTTTTGTGCTAAAATGACATGGGGTGAGTCTTTGTGGCAAAGCTCTTCTGATCTGAAAAGCCTAAAATATTTATTATCTGGCTCTTCAAAGTAGTGGATGCCAGCCCTTGTTCAAACTAAATTACAAAATCAATTCAGAGCTTACATGTTACTTCAAAAAATAATACTTGAGCAGTAATTCTGTCATATACTGAATATAATATTTATGAATGAAAATTAATGGAAGAAAATAATAAACTACTTATATTTTAGTCATGTAATTTTCTCATAATTTCAGTAAGAATTAAAGGATAAATCTTTATTTCCAAGAGCATAGCTAGATGTCCTTGATAATGGCATCAGTGATCTGGTGTTGGAAAACTGAAGTTGTTATCCATGAAGTAGCAACAGTTACCATTTTATTTTATTATTTTATATCCCCAAGGTAAATAAAACACTTTCATTAGCAATTATTTAGCTCAACCAAGAACTTCAAAATATATTTACATAATAATTTGTTTGTTGTAGTACATATTTACACTATAATTGGGAGAGGAGAAAGAATATTTGTCTTGTTTCAGTTACTGCAAGACTTGAAAAAACTAAAATATTAACAAGTCAGTTTTTAAAATATTTTTTTACTATAAGTGGGAATACATTCAGTATTTATCCTGTTCTTTTTTTTTTTTTAATATTATTATGTTTTATTGTTAAATTTAATGGGGTGACATTGGTTGGTAACAATCAGACAGTTTTCCAATGGACAACTCCACATCACATCACCCATGCATCCCATTATGTGCCCAGCTCCCAGAATCAGGTCCCCCTCCAACTCGATATATCTGGTGCCCACTCCCCACTCCCCACACAACTCTCCCTCCCCCCTCCCCCTCCTCTCCAGGTAAACACCAAACCATTCAGTGTGTCCATAATGCTGGTGTCCTCTCCCACCTCCCCTCCCTCTCGTCCTCCCCCATCCTCCCCTTCCCTCAGGCAATCACCAAGTTATTGGGTGTGTCCATAGGTCTCTATGTCTTTGTAACTTTCAGTTTTATATTCCACCTATAAGTGAGGTCATATTTTTCCGGATTCTTTCATTCTGACTTATTTCACTTAATAAGATAGTCTCTAGGTCCATCCATGTTGCCAGAAATGACTGTATTTCATCATTTCTTATCGCTGAGTAGTATTCCATTGTGTAAATGTACCACATCTTCTTTATCCAGTCAT
>PVKE010005699.1:0-57799 GCA_004027555.1 Craseonycteris thonglongyai
AAAAAAAAAAAAAAGAAGTTCCCAGACAAGAAAAAGCTAAAGAAGTTCATCAACACAATGCCAGTATTACAAGAAATGTTAGAGGGACCTCTTTAAGAAGAAAAATAAATAAATAAATAAAGATTAAAAATATACATAATTAAATGGCAATAACTACATACCTATCAATAATTACTTTCATTGTAAATGGATTAAATGATCCAATGAAAAGATAGGTTGGGTCAATGGATAAGAAAACAAAACCTTTACATATGCTGCCTACAAGAAACTCACACAGACTGAAAGTAAAGAGATGAAAAACGATATTTCATGAACATGTAAATAAAAAATAAAAGCTGATGCTGGGTGGTGAGAACATAATGCAATGCATAGATGATGTAACGTAGAATTGTACACCTGGAAACTATATTGCTGACCAATGTAACCCCAATAAATTTAACAATTAAAAAACAACAACAAAACGCTGGCGTAGTAATACTTATACCTGACAAAATAGACTTTAAAACAAAGACTATAAAAAGAGACAAAGAAGGACCCAGTAACCCTACTTCAGTGTATTTATCTGAAGAAACCCAAAACACTACTTAAAAGAGACATGTGCATTCATATGTCAAGTTAATTGCATCATTTTTTACAATAGCCAAGATACAGAGGCAATCCTAGTGTCCCTGAACAGTTGAATGGGCAAAGAAGAGGTGGTACATATATACAGTGGAATATTACTCAGTCATAAAAAAAAGAATGGAATCTTATTATCGGTAACAACATCGATGCACCTTGAGGGTATAGTGTTGAATGGAGTAAGTCAAACAGAGAAAGACAAATACAAGATGATTGCTCTTATATGTGGAATCTAAAGAACAAAACAAACAGATGAAACAGAAACAAACTCAAATACAGAGAACATTTTGATGGTTGCCAGCTGGGAGGGAGGTTGAGGGTTGGATGAAAAAGACAAAGGGATTAAGAAGTTAGTTACAATAGTCATGGGATATAAAGTATAGCATAAAAAGAATAGGCAATAATATACTAACTATGAATGGTGTCAATGGGTACAAAATTTACTGGGGTGATCACTTCACAAATTTTATAAATGTTTAATAATTATGCTGTATACCTAAAACTAATATGTCAACTGTAATTAAAAAATAAAACAACTTTTTTTTTTAAGTGTAAAGGAATCCTGTTTGATGTAGAGAATGTCAGAGTGGGAGGAGTCTTAAAAATATTAAGCCCTTTCACCTCATTTACAAGTTGACAATTGATCTCCAAAGAGTGGGATGATTTGATGTTCTATTTACTGCTATGCTAGAAACAACCCCAAAACTTAGTGACTGAAAACACAATTACTCATTTTGTTCTAGAATATGAAACTTGGGCTTAGCCTATAGGGAATAACATCTTTGTCCCAAATAAGTGGGGCTTCAGCTGGGGTGACTCAAACATCTGAGGCCTGGAACAGTTGACTTGCTGGGTATCTCTCTCTGGTCTTACCTACTGACTACTGGGGCTTCCTCATAGAATGACCATTTTAAGAAGCTGGGGAGAAAACAAGGCTTCCTATGATCTAACCTCACAACTTCTACCATGTTCTATCACTCAAGCAAGTCACTGTGACCTGCCCAAAGATTTTGTGGTCATTTTTAATCTATGATACTTGAGGTTGAAATTAGCGTTAGAAGAGCTGCAATTAGAATCCATCTCTTCTGATTCTTAGTGCAGTATGACAGCTTTGACAATGGTGTGTAGAAGGATGCAAAGAAAAGACCAAAATGTGAATGAGCATTTCAGGGTGAACCCTAAGCACCCATGTGAGTAGTGTAAGCATTTGAGAGCCTAAAAGGAAGGCTGCTAAGGACAGTGGTCATGGACTGTATGATACAGAAGAGAACTTAATTCTTTCTTATGGTGCTCAGCTTTCCTTAACAACCACCTCACTAGTTTTCTCTGTTATTATGATTTCAGATTTGATTTGTGGGGTAGCCTACTTTTCCTCTGGGAAGGTCTGACTATTATAACAACCCTCCACAGAATGAAAATCTGTTTCCCAATTGCTCTTCCAAAGTATTCTCCAAGAGTTATTTAAGCATCCCTTTATTGACAACCATCTCCACCGCATTTTCTGCACTCTGTTATCTATATACACTAATATTGCATTGTGCAGATCTAAACTTCTAAATCTTTTTCACTGATGCTCTATTAACTATGCTTTTCCTGTGTGAGAGAGCATGCTTGTGTGCTTGTTTATTTACTTGTTTTTAATTGAACTGTGAACATTTACATTTACATTTTTATCTCAATATATTCAACTTGTCAATATCTTTTTGAATGCAAACTCTCACCAAGACTACTCATTATCCCACTTAGCTCCATATACTCTGATGATTTGTTAAGTATTTGTTTTATACTTTTATTTAAATCATTGCTAAAAATATTAAACTAGACAGAGCCCTGTGTCACTCCACTAGAGACCATCCTCTATGCTGACGTCAATTTACTAATCAGTATTCTTTGGGTTCATTTATTCACCTAACTGTTGTTAATTCATCTAATAGTCCTATCATTTAGTTCATATTTCTCCATCTTGTCCACAGTGATATCATGATAGGCCTGGACAAATGCCCTGCTGAAGTCCAGATGCATTATATCTACTGCAGTTGGCTGCTCTCTAAATCCACTATCCCTGTCAGAGGAAATGAAGCAAAGCTGACTCTTCTTCAAATACGCCATGCACTTTGATGAATCTGAAGCTTTGCTCATGTTCTTTTTTCTGCCCAGAAGTTTCTTACATTCCATCTCACCTGCCTGACTATTTTTATTGCTCAGATATCAACTCTTGCTGAAGCTTTATTTCTTGACTCCAGGCAAAATTATTTCATGCCTGGTTTATTTCCTCAAAGCTCTTTATACTTAATATCATGTCCAGTGTTTATGCCTATTTTCATCTTCCTCATCTAAAATGAGCCATTTCTTATTTAATAAATGTATGATGACTTTAATTCAACTAGACCCTGGTGTCTAATGACTATCATTTCCTTTCCAAATACTTATAAATCATTTATTCCAAAACCCAATCTAGAACCTACCACGTGGCCTCCAATACCAATTTCACTAAAAAGAACCAGGGATCCTTTGAGAAATGGCTGATACCAGGTCTAGGCAAAAAGTGTAAAAGATGAGCCTGGGAAACCTTGCCACACTGGCTAGCAAGGTAGCCGTCAAAGACCACTGGGGTCCTGTCAAAAGAACTGAGAAGCCAATTGAAGAGGTTACCACTGGTCTAATTTTGGATAATTTGAGCACAAATAAGAATAATTACTGAAATAAAAGGAAATATCTAAAATATATTTAGACCCATTAATTCATAAGGCTGGAAAAAAGACACCCTCCCCCCACCGCCACCCCCCAAAAAAATCTCACTGATGATCTTTGAAGGGCACCAATGGGATTTTTGAATAAACTCATTCTGAAAACAGGTAAATAAAGAAAAATAATTCAGCATTTATCCTAACTGTTCACACCTTAGCATACCAACTTTAGGTACCTAATATTGGTAAAGAAAGGTATTTTCTTTACTTTTTGTTTGTTTGTTTGTTAATTTTATTGGGGTGACATTAATTGATATCAATTACATTGTTTCCAGGTGTACAATTCTACATTACGTTGTCTATACATCACATTATGTGCTCAAAAAATATTTATTTTATCATTTTGACAGAGAGTGAGAAGGGAGACAGCCCAGAACAGTCTCTATAACTGTACGTCATTGGATTTTAACATAGTTTCTTTCCACACAGGTGGGCATGGGCCTGCACAGGGTGGAAACTTGGCCAGGAGCCTCCCACATGGGAGGCATGACCCACTTCAGCATACGGGTCCACACGGCCAGGGCCAGGACTCGATCCTCAGACTCCAGGGCTGCAAGTTGAGCGCTTAACCCACTGAGCCATCCAAACATCCCCGCATTTTCTTTCCTTTTTTTTTTCTAAAGATTTATTTTTATTGTTTTTGACAGAGAGAAAGAGAGAGACAGAGACAGACAGACAGAGAGATAGAGAGAAGGGGAGGGCCCAGAGTCATCTCGATAGTGGCACATCATTAGTTTTCCACGTAGTTTTCATTCCACAGGTGGGAACTTGGCTGCGCAGGGCAGGAACCGGCTGGGGGCCTCCCACATGGGAAGCAAGTCCCAGTAAAAACTGAACTCGGGGGCATACAAAAAATGATACAATTGGAACATTATAATTTTGCACTCACTCAATGAATGAAATAATATAATCTAGGCAATAATAATCAATGACTCTTAAAAACATTACATAATGGGTAACTCCAGCTGATAACATCCCAACCCCACAGATCAAATCTGACATCATAAAGAGACACAACCAGTCTCCTGATATGGTGCAATAAGAATGTACACAACACCATCCTTATAAAGTTTCCTTGTTTAAAAATCAAACCTGAATCTGATGACACCTCTAAATTCAACTACCAATTTGCAGGAAATGATAAATGTTAGAACTAAATGACACCATGGGGAAGCTATCAGCCAAATACAGAATGTGGGTAATTAATTCTACAGCATGAATGACACATTTTCTTCTAAAATAAATTGCAAAGAAAAAAAAAAGGTGGGATGGGGGAAGAATGGGGCCTATAGATCAAGAGACTTAAGAGACATAAAAACCAAATGCGATGTGTGAAACTTGTTTGGATTTTGATTCAAACAAACCACCCCAAAAAAATTTTTTTGTAAGACAGTCAAGAAAAATTGAACACCAGATAGTTGAAGATATTAAAATTCTATTTTTAATATTTTTGGTGTGATAATGGCATTGTGGTTATATAGTTTTAGGAGAGTCTTTATCTTTTAGGGGTAATACTGAAATATTTAGAGAGGAAATGATATCATGTCTCAGATTCACATCATATGATGTCTTAGAGACACGTCACAACAACAACCTATTTGGAGAAAAGGTGGGGGTCAAAATGGCAGGATTGAGGGTGGGGTGAGGATGGTAAAACAAGACTGAACGCATAGCTAGTTGATCTTGCATCTGGATGAGAGGTTCATGATGCTTTCTTTATATTCTCTTTTCTTTGTATTTGTGGGAAATTTTCCATAATAATTTTTTAACCCAATCTAATTTTACCTGAAATTGTTTTCAGAACCCATTTTCCTTCCCTTTCTGAACATTTAAATGTTTGTCAGAAGAGCAGCCTTTTCATTCTCCCTACAGTCTCTTTGACTCCACAAAAACCACCAACAAACATTTGGTGGTCTCACAGGAAAGTTCTCTAGGGCCCCCAGGATAGATGTCTTGCACAACTCATTAAAGTGGTCAGGACCCTTCACAATCACACTGACTATGTGGGGCTTTGGTTCCTGTCAGTAATGTTCACACTAATCCTTTCCATGCTGAAGCTCATTCTCTGTGACAGAAATAAAGAGAATTAAATTTGGAGTTTTATTCAACTTTTTTTTTTTTAATCATTTCTCAACATTTAAAAAAATCAATCCCAAGTAGTGAATTTTACCCTTTACTATTTAGTTCTAAACAAAAAAAAAGGCCTCTTTGCCATGATTGGATTTTTTTTTTTTTTAATAAAGCTATTCTTTGACATTTTGACTCTATTCTTATGGGTTTCTGCTTTCCTTAAAAATCACCCATGTCTGATTTTCTTCTTTTGCATTGGCTGATGAGTTTCTTTAGACAACCTTTTCTCTATCTTAAGAAGTCTTGCTCATTTATTATAGCACACGAGAAAGAGAGTGGGCAAAACTTTATCAGTATTACCTAATGTTAGTATTTGAAAGCAGATGCTATCATATTCTGTTCTGCAAGTGCAGAATGACAAATACCTTCTTGGAAGGCAATTTTGCAACATGTGTCCCAAGACTTTTTAAAAATATGTACTCTTTGATCAAGGAATTCCACTTTTAGGGATTAATTATGAGCAAGCCATGTAGATATGCATGGAAATTTAGCTAACAGTGTCCAGAGCAGTGTTTTAAATATACTTTAACAATAAAAAGCAAACTAAATGTCCAATAGAATAGAGCTAATTGGGCTGTGGCTTATTATGCAGTGTAATACCACATAGCCATAAAATACATTAAAACAATACTACATGATATGATATGTTCATGATACAACACTGAGGGGAAAAGAAGGTTACAAAACAGTCCACAGAGAATGTTTTCCATTAAAAAAAAATTGTATCTGCACACAGGAAAAAAAAAAAGACTGAAAAGTTATATAAAAGGTTAAACTATTTATCTCTTCTTGAGAAATATGTGTTTAGGGGAAGCCGGGATGGCTCAGTGGGTTAAGCACTCACTTTGCCAGGAACCCAGGATCAAATCCTGGCCCCGACCTGTGCGGACCCATGTGCTGAACTGGGGAGTGCCCCCAGTTCAGTTCTCTCTCTGTCTCTGTATCTCTCTCTCTCTGTCAATAAAATAAAATAAAATAAAGTTAAAAAAAAAAAGAAATATGTGTTTAACATTTTCTATTGTGGAAATTTACTACATTGAAAGACAAAAGTAATTAATAGCAAAAAATAGAAAGAGGGGACCCAGGGCCAACTCTGGCCCCTTCACAGTTTTCTCTCTGCTCAGCACAATCTTCTGTAGTCTGACCAGCCCCCAAGAATTGCATTAATCTCTTTTGGAGGGGTTTTGCTGCCCCCTCTATGTGCACAGAGACTATGTATGTGTGGTGAGGTGGGGAGTGAGAGGGCGGAGTCGAACCAGTGACTCCCTTCTATGTAAGGGAATTTCAGCAGATGGTGGGATGACTGTCACCCAATAGCTGCTAAATAAGCAATTTGCCCCAAGAACATGGGCCTGGCCAAGGCAAGTTCAAAAACCCCAGTCTGGCTTCAACTCAGTCTTTGGAAGGGTACCTACTGGCCTCAACCTGGGGTTGTTTGGTGCTTTGTGGTTTACCTCTCAGTGATTATTGTTTTGTTTTGTTTTGTTTTTGACAGAGAGAAAGAGAAAGAGAGAGAGAGAGAGAGAGAGAGAGAGAGAGAGAGAGAGAGAGAGACAAAGACAGAAACAGAGAGAAAGAGGAGGACCCAGAACAGTATCCATAGTTGCACATCATTGGTCTTTTCTACAGGTGGACGCAGGGCTACACAGGGCAGGAACTGGGCCGGGGCCTCACCCCAGTGAGAACTGAATTGGGGGCACTCCCCAGTTCAGCATATGGGTCCACACAGGCTGGGGCCAGGATTCAATCCTTGGTCCCTGGGGCTGCAAAGTGAGCGCTTAACCCACTGAGCCATTCCGGCTTCTCCTCAGTGGTTAGCACTGTTCATTGAAGAGGTTTCCCTGGGGGTTGGGTCAAAGCTGTTGGCCTCTGCTCTGTATTCTCTTGTGAGACTTACTGTGCTGTTTTGTCCATTATTATGTTCCAGTTTCCTTCTAACAGCCTCCCTTGCCTTTTTTTTTTTTAAATCTCTCTTCCTTCCCCTCTCCCCCAAGTCCAATCTCAAATGGTAAATGTTTATGAAAAAGCAAAAAATTTAGGAGTGAGTTTGTAATTAGGACCCTCAGCATCATAATTCTCTAGGCTCCTGTGTAACTTAGTACAATAAACAATTAGCGAAAAAGAGGGAGGAGGGAGCGGGAGGGAGGAGGGAGGGAGAGGGAGGGAGAAAGAGAGAGAGAGAGAAAATGTGTGTTTAAAAAGAAAATTAATATTCTTTATTATATCTAACTGGGGAAATACTACAAACATGCATCACTGTAACCATGTTATTGTCTTCTGGCTCCTGAGGTCTAGGACACATGGTGCCTGTCCCTGAGTACTGGCTTATATTTGCTTCTGAATTCTGAATCAGCTGAAATTCACATTAAAATGCATGCTGCTGCAGCATATTACTGGCAAAACCCACGAACTTCCTAGATAAAACAAAATGATACAAGCAGGCAAATAAGCAAACAACAAAAACAACAGGGTCTTTTAGAAATCCAGAAAGGAAAATATTTTTAGGAGTTTTAGAATTATTATGTATTTTTAATTGTATTTCAAGGCTGAACAGTTTAAAATAATGAATGATTCCAGTGTTGCCAACATGTCTCGTATTTGGTTCCCAAGGCTGACTCAAATGAAAGACTCTGTCATTGGAATTAATTCTGTGTATGACAGAGGCAACAGAGAGCCCTCAACTATCAAGAACTGGGCATGCTTTTCTGTGGGTGGAACAAATGGATCCCCACTAGTTGTGACAGGGATGAAGTGGGAAAACATCACCTAAGATAGCTACTCCCCACTTTTGACTTCCTGTTAGTTCACCATCAGTGCTATTTTTCTCTGTGACACCCGCTATGGCATCTTCAGTTGAAAATACTTCCAGAAAGAATAACACACAAAATCCTAAGATCTTAATATAAAGGATGGAGGAACAGACGACAATCACTCTCCCCTTTTCTGTCCTCTGTGTTGCACTGTTCTCTCACCTCTAAATTCCTCCTCAGATTTCCCACTAAAACATTGTCCCTTATGTTCTTTTTTTCACATCAAAATGTATATAGAAGAAGGTTCTCAAACAAAACAAATGAGTGCACAAACAAACAAAATCATTGAACAGAATGTTAGGACTTAAAAGGACTACACAAATGTTTATCCCAAAATCTGAGGCAACTAATTGATCAGTGACAAGCCCAGTGGCTAGTTCACTGTAGAGTTCTAGACCCTACACATTCAGTGTCCAAACTCTCCCGTGCTGCACTACTTTCAGTCCAGCGACCCCCCTCCACTCAAAAGCCTGCAGTCCTTGGGTTTGTTGCATCTCAAACGTCAGCTTTTAGGACAACATCGGAAGCACTGTACTCTAAAGTGCAGATTTCTAAGCCACAGTAGGTATGTAGTAATTAGGGACTGAATGAGTAAATGAATGAATGGTTGATATCAAGTGCTACCAAACCCAGAGAGGTAAGCCTGTTAATGAGGATCTCTAGACTCAAGTTACAGAATATTGCCAACAGATATGAGAGTTTTTTTCTGAGGTATCCTTTTGGACTGGCTGAAGTCCCAAGTTGGAGTAGAAGATTTGTGTACTCTGCCTGACCAGATTCTAATTCTCTAACAGCTCTTGAATTTCTTTACTTCTCTTTATCCTACATTGCTATTCTCTTGCTTAGGTATCCATCAAGTCTTGCTTAGACTAGGACCACAGCCTCCTAATATATCTCTTGGCTCCCCTGTTCCTGCATTTCCTCCTCCCACAGCATACTACATGGTGTCCCTAGTCCTATAGGACCTGATTCCAGTCTCTCTCTCCTACATGCTATTTTGTAAAACCCTTCCTTGAGTGCCTGCACCGTCTCTCCTGCTGTAACAAAAAATGAAACGGAATTATCTGTAGATTTCCGAATGTGCCATGCACTGCCTGGCTTGGAAGTCTTTCACTGATTCCTATGGCTGTACCTTACTCCTTTCCATGTCACCACCCTTTTATTTGCTCGCTCCTAATAACCCTTTAGTTTACTACACAGCATAGAGGATGTCACCTCTTTCAGAACCCTTCTCTGCCACTCTAAGAAACTACATGTCTAGTATGGGTTTTCTAGGACCTCTTCTTCATGGTACCCTTACTCTGAAACTCAGGCTGGCCTGAGCCCTGTTATCTGCCGTTGAACAAGGCAAAAGAAAGAGGGTAGTGACTTGAATGTTAACTCTTAAGACTTCCACCTGGAAGTCACACTTTGCATTGCTGTTCAGTTTTCATTGGCCAAAGCAAGTCACAGGACCACATCTAATGTCTTGGGCATAGGGAAGTAAAATCCATATATTATGTGCCTAGAAATGGAAAGAACTGAAATGTTGTTAAACTGATAGGGTGACCAGGCATACCATTTTAAACAGAACAGAAAACAACTGTACTCTTTCATTTCAAACATTACATATGGTCAGCCTAGTCTCATTGGGCTAAATTCAAGGTGTCAAGCAGGCTGAACATATGTACTGTTTGGAAAGGGGGCAATACAGTTATTTTCTGTCTCCTTTAAAATGGTATGTCTGGTCAGCCTAGAAACAACGCTAGTGACTTGTACATTCAAATAAGTTGAGGCCTGGAAAATCTTCAATGAATTTGGTGTCCTTAATGGGAGATGTTAAATTTGTGTGCAAGTGGTAGAAGTCATTTTGGAAGAAGCTATGGAGTGATTGAGAACTAAGGAAATGAAGACAGTGAGAAGAGACAGCTTGAAGATGTTTGACTGTAAAGAGAAGAAGGGAGGTAAGTGGTGGTGTTGGGGAAGTTAGCCAAGAAAGAAAACAGTGTTCACTGGCTGGTTTTTAGGATGGTAAATTGAGTATGTTTAGATTACAGTAGGATACATCCAGAAAAGCATGAGTTTGAAGATCCACCAAGTGAAAAATTGGGTAAGGTCTGGATGACAAAACATAGTGGAGGGACTGGCTTTAGTTTAGAACAGGCTCCCCTTCTGCATGCAACAGAAAAACAGAGGAGTGTGTGGGTGCAGATATCAACTTTTTTATAGATTGAAAAATAAGAAACTGAAGGAATCTGGTCCAAGGTTTTCTGTTGTCATTGTGAAATTAATTTATATAAAGTTATCATAATCTTTCCCCGCTGGAGAAATTTAGATCATTGTAGGGAAAATAACAAAAAAGAACGCCCCTTTGTAACATGTGTGGTTTCCTAGCACAGTGGTTGGGAAGATGTTGTGCATATTGCCTCTCTCTACCCGCTCCTCCCATTGAGCTTTATTTTAGGCACCATGTAGGTTTTAAGTGACAAATAGTCTTCTAAGCACACATAAAAGCTCAGGGGGGAAAAATGGCCCATTCTTAGTAAGTAGTTGGCAGTAGAAGCTTTTATTTTTTTTAAGATTTATTTTTATTGTTTTTGACAGAAAGAGAGAGGTGGGAGAGACAGACAAACAAAAAGAGAGAGAGAGAGAAGGCGGAGGGCCCAGAGCAGTCTCCACAGCTGCACATCATCAGTTTTCTACATAGTTTCATTTCACAGGTGGGGGTGGGGCTGCTCTAGGGCAGGAACCAGCCAGGGCCCTCCCGCCTAGGGCAAGCTAGGGGACTCCTACATAGGTGGCTCTGAGAGGAGAACTGGGGGGCACACCCCAGTTCAGCATATAAGTCCCCACGGGTTGGGGCTAGGATTCAATCCTCGAACTCCAGGGCTGCAAGGCGTTCAACCTCTCTGAGCCATCCCAGCATACTTGGCAGTAGAAGTTTTAAGATAGCTATAAAGTAAAAATTTGTTTCTGTCCGAATTCATCCCCAAATGTACTGGGATATTATTAACCCTTGAAGTTTTGTCCTTATAGTTTTCCTGTCTTCAACCCAAAAGTGATTTCTCAACCCATAATACACTCACGAAGGTTGGAACATTGCTCAGCTGAGAAGGATAATCTCACCTGACTCTTTTCTTTGGAGCATAAAAAGATGCTTTCAAGGCCTCAGGACATTGCTACCTTAGGAGCTCCTCTGTACCCTGCAATCTTGGTCAAGGCTCATGATTATATATTTTTTTCTTCCTTTTTCAAATAGAGAGGTGTTTTTTTCTTTGTTTTTTTTTTTGGTTCAGACAGAGAAGCCTCCCTGCCTAATTTAATTTTGTTTCTCCTTTCTTTGTTATAAGCAGATGTCACTTTTACATCTGTGCCTCTGATCAAATGCCCCATCTCTCCCCCTCTCCCCACCAGTCCAGCAGATGTTACTATTAGTCAAATTCATGTGAAAAAGGTAACAGGCAGGCCCTTCTGCTAATCATAGTACTGTTCAGGTTGGAGAGCACAACAGTAGAGCAGGGCTCCTTTATGATGTCCTTAAAGGCATGAATACTGGGATACCCCATCACCTACACAGAACTTACACACAAGGTACCTCTGAGGTTAATTGAAGTGCAGAAACACCATCTATGAGTTAGCCATAAAGCTCCAACCCAAATCCACACAGCTAACACAGGACAAATGCCTTTTAAAGTGAGATGACCCTGAGCATCCAATATTTACATATTGGAGTAAAGTACCACATTAGTATTGCATACATAAATAATGTGCACAATGTAAAACAAAACATATAATTAACTTATATATACACATGCCTTCCAGTAAGTTCATAAATGATGGAAGTTTTCTGCCTGGTTGCTTTGTTTTCTCCCATTGGATATCCTAGGGCCTACTCTTTGATTTGTCTACCATTTTCCACAGCTAGTATAAACATACAATAGAAAAGACAGTGTCTGTGCACTGTCTAAATCCAAAGTCAAGTGTTTAATATGCAATTCAAAGAGACTCCACCACCACCTTCATCATCACCATGTTCATAATACTGATGGCTAACATTTACTGGATTCCTTTTAGGTGGCAAGCACTGTGTTAATTGCTTTGCATATACTATTGTGTATCAGTTAATAATTGTTAGTCTCACGGTGCCAAAAGGTTAGTTACCAGAAATACAAAGAGCCTCTATTATGAAACATTGGTATTATGGTTGCTAGGCAAATGGAAAATGTGAACATTCGAAAATGCTAAGAGAATGTCTGTATGAGTGGATCTTTATGCTTGGAAATGCTGTGGTTGGTTTGCTTTATGGTCCAGGGAAATGGTGTCTCCATAAACCCAGTCTAGGTTATTTTCTTAGTGCAGGTGAGTGGGAAAGACTTCTGCCTTCACAAACTTTTCTCGAGAAACCTGAGGACAAATCTTGCCTTTTAAACTCTGGTTGAGAGATCTACTGGCTCTGAGTTGCGTCTTTTCCAGGCAGTGGCTTCTTTGTGCTGGAATAATTTGGATGCAGCCTCAAATAAAGCAATCAAAAAGAAAATTCCTCTGAAACTCTCACTGGTATTTAATATTTTATTCATTCCCATGTTATTGTGCTTTGCCTGCGGTAAAACAGCCTCCTAGGAGTGAGGCATTAGGAGGCTGACAAGCGTTTTCCCATGAATTGCTACTACAATACAATGGCATTTTGTTTGCTGTTTTGTTTCCTTGTCTTCTAACATTCTTTCTGACTTTCAAGGAAAAAAAAAAGAATAAGAAAAAGAAATCATCCTATGAATGGCAAAGAAAAGTTTCTTTTAAACTTTCAACCTTTTTCATTTGGTACTGGGTAGCATGTAAACATTTTTTTCTTACGGTATATATGCTGGTAGTCTCTTCCCTTTTTGTCCTTTAAATAGCCTCCCCTCCCCCGCCCCCTTTACCACATAGCACTGCGTTTCCATTGCTGATTCAAACAAAATCAGCAGGGGAAAAAATCAACCGTGTACACATATTAAGAAAAGAAAGTCAGAGGAAGATGGATCAACCATCCATTTATCCATGCGGCCATTTATCTATCAATCCATCTCGTTATCCACCCGCCTCTATTAAAATAAATAGGCACTGTACACATTGCTGGTTGGCTGAAGTCGTGATCTGGACAAAAGGTCTGTTTGGGAAAAGGATGCTGAAGCTCTAATTCTATTTGTGCCGGTTGAAAATCAGGAGGAGTTTTTCTACACTTCACTTTTATTAGATTATTTCTTATAGATGGTTTCTTTTTTCCTCCCAGACGCGTGGTGGAGGCTGCTGAAGCAGTTGGTCTATAGTTGAAATAATTAAATTAACCATTTGGTACAACTTTTAGGGGAGAGCTCGCGTGTAGAAAGCACAGCTCCAACAAAGCAGGGCGCTCGGGCTGGGGCTCCGGCCTGGCCCCACACGCCTTTTATCTTCATGGCAGAAGCAGGACCCCAGGCCACAAAAGACGGGCAAGGGGGACAACGGGCCGGGGATGGTGGGGGGTGGAGTGGGGTAGGGCGGGGTGGGGAAAGGGACGATAACACTGAACAAAATAAACCTACAAGACCTACAAAGGGGACAATGAAGTCAAGCGCGTTTGCTTATTCGACCATGCAGTCGCAGCGCTGAAAGGTCTGGTACAAAGAGAAGTAGCACAGCGCCCCGACCGCAGGGGGCGCCCGGAGGGAGACGGGGGGCCGGGCCCAGCACCTGAGAGCGGGCTGGCGCGGAGGAGAGGAGGCGGCGGGGACCCGAGGCCGGCGAGGGGCAGAGGGGAGCGCGAGGCCGTGCCCAGCCCTGGCCGCCGCCGGATACCACCTGCGGCCTTGCATTGCCTTTGCCCGGGCCCCTCGTTGGAGTCCTCGCCCCGCTCCTCTGGTTTCTCCTGGAGTCATCTTCAAACGCCTCCCTGAGCTGCACACTGTATTCCCCGCCCCCAAGTCCCCTGGGCACAGAACTGTCTCCGCGCACCGACAAATTCCCAAACTTCTGTCATCTAAAAGCATCCTCAAGAGCTGCCCCAGTGAACTCTGCTCCTCCCAGTTCCCCGCATACTCCACGTTCGAGGCCCGCTTCCGCCAAGATGACTTTAGGGCCTGGGGACGGTTCCAATGAGGAGCCAAGGGGGAATTGCGCTGGGCTCGTTTGGGCGCCAGCGGGGAAGGAGCTTCCTGGGCGGAGCACGCGCACTCTACAGCCGGCGGAGACAACCTCTGGGGCGCCGAGGTGTGGCGCCAAGAGGTGCGCGAGCTGGGTTACTGCCGAGCGCGGGCCTGGAAGCCAAAACGCCTTTCTTCCTGTCGCCTCACGTCATTCCATCCCGCAGAGAAGCGCTCTGAAATCCCACCTAAGCAGGAGAAGAGGGTTAGGGGTGCCACTCAGGCCCGGCTCCCCGCACCCACATCTTCCGAGTGCGGGTCTGGGACGGCGGCGTCGTGTTCGGAAAACCGGGAAGCACCCCGCCCCCCTTAAAGTCCGAAGGATTCCAGAAACTTGAATCTCAGGGTCACATGTGATTGACAACCTTAACGGGGTGGAGGGCGTGCAGGGATAAGCAAGGGTGGGAGAATTGCACGCACAGCGTTCAAAGGAGCACAGCCACCTCCCGGTCCAAATGCAGATTCATATTCATGAGAGCGGGATAAATAAAGACAAATCCCCACTGTAATAACACTTGGATTCGCATCTGTCTTTGCTGGCCTTTAGGTTTAGGGGGCTGAAGACAGATGTTTGCATCTCTTTTCTCCTCTTGTTTGGTGACCATAAAGAAAAACCATTTAGAGCGTTGTAATTTGTTTCCCGCCGCAGTAAAACCTTGTACACATTTATTTTCATTTCACCCCTGTGCACAAAAAAAGTGCACACTGGTCACCAAGGACCTTTCTTTATCAAATACGCATTGTACAGCATACAACTGCAATAAAACTATCAACCCTCCCCATAAAACTATCAGCCGGCTCCTCGGCGGGTCCTGCTGCCCGCACTGCCACCAGTGGAGTTTCCTGGCGTCCGGAGGACGCAGCGTCTCCTGAAACCAGCCTGAAACTCACCCACGGAAGCGGCTGGCTGGGGGGCGCTGTCCCCGCCTAATCCATCAGGGCGTCCGCTTCAGTTTAGTGCGCAATAAAGCACGGCGGCGGAGCAGAGCGCGCGCCCATCCGCGCCCCGGCACTAGCATCGAATTAAACCACTTAGTTTGGCAAACACTGAACGCCTAAATGCCCCTATAAAGACTTTATGAGTTTGTTACTTTAATTACTGACTTGTTACAGAGCACATAAAGGGGGTAATGAATGCAATAAAACTAATTATCTACACATTTAATTCATATAAAATATCCAGGGTTTGTTTACACCGCACGGCGATTCAACTAAGCATTCCCCCTCTTGTCCACCGAGAGGAAGGATTTAATAAAATAGTTTTCCTTATTCTGCTAGAGCCTAACGAACCAAATGAAAATTATCCTCTGCTTAAATCATAGGACCACCGAGGTCTACAAATCACAGCTCACTTCTTTGTCTGTGCCTCGCTGCCAGCGGCCAAGAGCCTAAGGAGCTGGACAAGAAAGGTGCCGACCCGCAGCCTGGGCATTTACAGAGCGAGCGTTTTGCCCACCGCAGTCAGCGATCCTAAAGGGCAGCCAGCCAGCCACCCTGCGCTCAAAGCCCCAGGGTCGGGGGAACTGTGGGCACTTGAAAAAGTGGAGGCGACAACGGAAACGAAAAGTACCAGAAAGGTATGGAAGAGGCACATCTGGGGGCGTTTCCGTCCCGTTTGTTAGTTATGGTGTAATTAAAACGAACAACCGAACGCCCAACAAAATGCAAACCTGGCAGTAAGGCAGAAAGAACTGAGAGCGAAGGAGCCACTGATGGAGAATCCAGATATTTTACGTTCAAGAGCGATGCTCTTTTCCTTTTTAAGAGGTTGTGTGAGCCGAGTCTCGAGAAAAGCACGTTAAGCCACAACCAGAAACGCAGTTTTCAAGATGCTCTTTCTTATCCCCCTCTACCAGGTGTATTCTAGAGAAATCTGCGTATCATCCACACAAACCCCCTTGGCCCACTTACTCTACGATACAGGGCGCCTGAGTCTTGCCAATGTCCCCGTCCTTTATAACATTTCATGCACTTCAGGGGGTAGGCTTGTTGTTAAATTGAGCATGTAACGCTCTTACAAAACAGGTTTTCTATGACATCAAGGTTTCTCCCTAACCGAGAGGGGGGAAAAAAATAGAGGACGAAGAAGGGGGGGAAACACACACACTATCTCAATTTATGCCTAAGGTATATGATCAGTTAAAAAGGCTTAAAAGCTCGGGGAAATCGGATCAGGGAGAATCGTCACCCAACTTTCATTATTTCCAAGTAGTGTGATTGAATTAAAGGGCAGGGAGCTGGTTAGAAGGGAGGATCAGGGGCTCAGTGCGTAATGGTGTGGTATTAAATTCTAATTAGAGATGCAGGAATCAATGATAGGGAGGTTGGACAGCTCAGTTCCCCAGTGCCAGCCCAATAGACGGATGAGTTATTGTCATGTAAAAAGCGCCAGCAATAAGACCAACCGCTTTGCTATTGTCCAAGTGGAAAGAGCCAAGTTTATTATGAGGACTATATGCTCTAGAGACCTCAGACAAGGCATCTCATAGGAGGCTTTTTCATAAAACTAGGCTCTGCTGGTAGTAAGGAGGCCAGTTTGGAGGCAGGCGTTGAGCTGTGCACATCTCCCCACTCCAGCCACCTTCTCCATCCCCAGCTTTTCTTGCATTTTCCCACTTGGCTGAGCCATTCAGAGCCTTTTCAATGTATAAAATGGAATATTCTTACCTCAATTCCTCTGCCTACGAGTCCTGTATGGCTGGGATGGACACCTCGAGTCTGGCTTCAGCCTATGCTGACTTCAGTTCCTGCAGCCAGGCCAGTGGCTTCCAGTATAACCCGATAAGGACCACTTTCGGGGCCACGTCCGGCTGCCCGTCCCTCACGCCGGGATCCTGCAGCCTCGGCACCCTCAGGGACCACCAGAGCAGCCCGTACGCCGCAGGTAAGCCCCGCCGGCTTTCTCCGCGGAGGAAGCGGCCTTGCCGCTCATATATAGGAAGCCTTGATTGCATTTGAAAATGGAAATGTGTTTAGTATTTACCAAACGAAATTTGCTTACACAAATGAAAGAATTTATCACGTTAGAAGCGATTGCAGGGAGGGGTAATTCACTTACAGGGTTACACTATCCTAGTCACACCCGAACCGCCAACAAAATTATCTTAAGCTGCCAAAATGATAGGCATAATTTATTTACTTTACGATGAGAGGTAAAGCTTAGAAAATAATTAAATAACAAAGAGTAAAGCTCATTACTGGCAGTGTCTCTTCTTTAAAGAACCGAGAGCGGCTCACGCCTCCTAGGCTGGTCATTTTTAGGATTATTTCTTTACTTTATCATTATTTTTGCAGGGCTTTCCCCCAACTTTTAGGCCGAGTCAACTTATGGGGATTTAAAAGTTCCAACAGCGAGAGCGTGAGGTAACTTATTCCCTGGCTCCCTGAGATCCCGACTGATGTTTGCAGACTTTTTTCCTCTTTCGCCTTTTTTCCTCATCAAAACATTATCCCTTGTCTCGGACCTCGGCGGCCTCCCAAGCTCTGTTTCAGTCCCCCCACAGGCGTCCGTGCCAGGAAGGACCTCGCCACAGTCCGACGTTCGCGCCCCTGTTTCCGAACAGAACTAATTCACTCGGGTTTTCTCAGCAGCGCCTCTCCGCCCCTGTCCCGCTCCGGGGTCTGAGGCGGCCTCGGGGGCACCGGCCCTGGATAACGCTCAGGTCCCGGCTCCACGGCCCGAGCCCTCCAGGCCGTTTGGCTCACAGCGTCCCCTCTGCTACCCGCAGTTCCTTACAAACTCTTCACGGACCACGGGGGCCTCAACGAGAAGCGCAAGCAGCGGCGCATCCGCACCACGTTCACGAGCGCGCAGCTCAAAGAGCTGGAGAGGGTCTTCGCGGAGACGCACTACCCCGACATCTACACCCGGGAGGAGCTGGCCCTGAAGATCGACCTCACCGAGGCGCGAGTGCAGGTATGCGCGCCCGGATGACTGCGCGGCTTTGCCACAGCTGCCCGGGCTGGGTGCGGGGGTGGGGGCGCAGGAGGCGCCATTGCGCCGCTGGAGAAGGCCGGGAGGCCCGGGCTGAGCAGGGCGCCACGCTGGGGCTGCCATGTGCGCGAGGAAAGGCCAGGGCGTTCTGTGTCAGCTACACAGTTGCCAAGTGTTTCCCACCCAGACAGCGCTGCAAAGCACCGGGGAAGCGCCCTGTGGGACGAGTGCAGACGTTGCCTCCGTATCATGAGTCTTTTTTTTTTTTTTTTTGCCAAATGCCTCCGAATTCGAGAGCTTTTGACTTGGAGCCCTGCATGTAAGAGCATTTTCCCAGGCACTACGACTTGAATCAGATTCGCAAATGGGGCTGTGGCTATCTGAAGGTCAGAACCACTTTATTCTAAACTTCTAGAGAGAGGTGCGCGCGCGAGCTGTCCGGGGCGCCTCTCCAGGTAAGGCCCCCAGGGGAGGCACAGTGCTCACCACCCAACGCGCGCCCGACCCGAAGGCCCGGCGAGCACCACACCCAGAGCCCCTTCTCCTGCTACTAATTAGAGGGTAACTGTACACCCGAGGCCCAGGGCCGATGGGGATCGAGGTAGCTCAAGTAATAGACGGAGCATAAGGGCTTGCGTTTTAGGGCCTTCCCGGGACCTGCGGCCTTTTGATCTCTCCTACAACTCGCCATTTCCCTGGCTGGCTTCGTTCAGCTAAGACAGTTGCTTGGAAGATGCGCAAGCAGCTAGGGTGTCGGGACCGACTCGGTGGGCCGGGGCTCACGGGGTAACCGCGGCGCACGGTGTTTAAACAGACTGACACGGGACGTGTGCGGCCCCAGCCCGCGTTTGTCTCCCCGGTTTCTTTCTGCCGCTGCTTCACGCCTCTCCTCTCCTCTCGGGTCAGGTGTGGTTCCAGAACCGCCGCGCCAAATTCCGCAAGCAGGAGCGCGCGGCAGCGGCCGCGGCCGCCGCGGCCAAGAACGGCTCTTCGGGCAAGAAGTCCGATTCGTCCCGGGACGACGAGAGCAAGGAGGCCAAGAGCACCGACCCGGACAGCACCGGGGGCCCGGGCCCCAACCCCAACCCCACGCCCAGCTGCGGGGCGAGCGGCGGCGGCGGCGGCGGGCCCAGCCCGGCAGGAGCCCCGGGGGCGGCTGGGCCCGGAGGCCCGGGAGGCGAGCCCGGCAAGGGCGGCGCGGCGGCGGCGGCGGCGGCGGCAGCGGCGGCGGCGGCGGCGGCGGCAGCGGCGGCGGCGGCTGGAGGCCTGGCTGCGGCCGGGGGCCCCGGACAGGGCTGGGCGCCCGGTCCCGGCCCCATCACTTCCATCCCAGATTCTCTCGGGGGTCCCTTCGCCAGCGTTCTATCTTCTCTCCAAAGACCCAACGGTGCCAAAGCCGCCTTAGTGAAGAGCAGCATGTTCTGATCTGGGACCTGGCGCGGCGGCGGCCGCGGGCGAGCCCGGGCCCGGGCGGGCCAGCGCGCGAGCGGGGAGGCCCAGGCATGGTCGTCGCTGCTGCCGTGGCTTTTTCATTGGGAGGCTAAAGTCATCGCGATAAGAATAAAGAGAGAATGGCGTCGCCCCATTTCAACCCCACTCCTACCCCCATTCTGAACCCCTAAGCAAAACATAAGCTTCCTGGCTTCGCGCCTGCCCCGGGGCCACGCGGACGGGCCGGGCTCCGCCTGCTGGCTCGGAGGCTGAGCGGCGCGGCGCGGCCCGGACCCGGGGCACTCTCAGGGGGCTGTGCGTGCGTGTCCGATGTCTGTCTCTGCGAATGTGTGTCTGTGGCCCTAACAGGTGACAGGGAGCAAGGGGGGTGGGGGTGGGGGTGGGGGTGGCGCAACCAACTCAGTGACTTGTTTAGAAGAAGAGAAAAATAAAGTTCTCCCCAAATTAAAAAAGAACCGGAAGGCAGAAACCATTTTTAAAAGTTTTTAAAATCGAAGGGAAGAAGTGTAAAAGGGAAGGCCGCAGCCGGCACTACCTGAGGGCTCTATCTCGTGAACCCCTGAATTTTGGCCCTACTGGCCACACAGATTCTCTTGGGGCTCCTCTGCACAGGAGAGTGGGGTGCCTTCCAGCCCCACTTCCTGCCTCTGCTTGGGTTCCGGCCGGTGCGGTGACGACCCGCGCAGACTGTCCCTACGGCCAAGGTAACCTCCTCGCGCCCGCCTGCCTGTCCCACCTCGCCGAGTACCATACTGCCATTAGCGCATCCTAACTCCACGCAGTTACAACTCCCAACCCCGAATCTTTGCAGCCACGGGCCCTGAAAGATGCCCTGTACATGAGAGGCCTTTCACCTGCAAGCTCTGCAAACTGTGTCTCATATTTCGCAACTCTTCCCTGTTTTCTCACCCACCACCCCCACCGGCATTTTCTTCTTCCTCCAGCTTTTACTGAACTTTCTGGCACTGCTTTGGAGTGGAGTCAATTGCAGTCCACGCAACTGGCTGCAGAGAAATCTACGGAGGAAGGGAAAGGCGCGCATACAAGTTTGCAGAGGTGTCTCGGCTTACACTTCTGTTTGATCCGAAACGGACTCACATCCTGTATGGTGGATGGACTGTATATCGATGATTCCATTCTTAGCGCAGTTTAGACCTCTCTGTTGAGATTTGATTTTAGTTTTTGGTTTTCCTTTAATCTTATTTTTAAAGGCACAAACTATAGATGTTAGTTGAATGTTGAGGCTTTAACTTTTTCGGTGTCTTTCTACAACTGTGTTCTGTGACTCAATTGTATCGTGTTAATATCAGTACAGACCGTCTCTTCTACGTGACCGTATAATGTTTTTCCTCTTCTTGTAGTCTTTTTGGTGTGTCTCTATGGAGTACTAAGGTTCTCACGGGTTCAATTCCTTTGTGTTTAGAAAGACCATGCTCAGACAACGATATATATTTTTGTTATCAGGTGCATGTCTGTCTGGTTTTTTTTTTTCTTTTGGTTTTTTTTTATTCTTGGACTTTCTTTGTGAACATAAACATCATAAGTTATGTTTCAGATTTTCAGATTTATTTATGTGTTATAATGAATGCTTCTATTTAAAAGGGAAATATTTCTACATGTGCATATAGTTTTCCAAGAGTGTACCATTAACTTGATTGTTGATAATAAAAACAAAAAGTAAGCCTAGCAACTGAATGCTTCTGACTTTTTCCTTGAATCATTTTTGGTTTTAATTTAAACATGATAATGGAGGACAAGACATTGTACTAAATCTCTAGAAACTACAGCGACTCTGGAAACCTAGCCTGATTGGGAAGCTGAAATTCTTGCAACTAGATTCAGCCAATATGAAACTTAGTGCTTGAGACAGCAGGCAGGATTCTTCCGGTCTGTGTTCACTTGTTTCCCAGTCTCCGAGCACAAAAGCATACCAGGGCGTTGATAAAAATGTTCAAAGAGGTGCCTACACGGAGGCCCCAAAGACTGTTGCTGGCAGATAAGACAGGATTTAAATATCCAACGTTGGATATTTAAATGGAGAAGGACTCAGCTGCAGATTCTGAGCACAGCTGCCTTCACGACAGATAGGTCCTCACGGTCCAGCTTCCTTAAGCCAACAGACATCCCTCACTGGGGACACCTCTCTGGTTGGGCAGAAGGATCAGGAAGGCGCTGGGAAGAGCAGCGCAGCAACATTCATGTATTTGGAGAAATAACATCGACAACAACTGGAATTAGCAAGCAGCTGCAGGTACCAGACTGTGCTTGCCATGAGTTATTCCATTTGCCCTTCAAAACAACATCATGAAGTAGGTACAAGTTCTGTCCTTCTGTTCTTTTAGCAGGTGAGAAAACAGGCAACAGAGAGGTTAACGTGCTCAGAAGCCCTGGGCATGAGTGCTGGGGCCAGCCTTTGAACCCAGGAAATCTGATTCCAGAAACTGCACATTAACTGTACTAGCTGCTCCCAAAATGTGGTCCCGCCACCAGCAGTGCCAGCATCACCTGGGAACTTGTTAGACCCAGGAATTCTTAGACTTTACCCTAGACCTCCTGAATGAGAAACTCTAGGAGGAGGGCTGTGTTTTAACAAACCCTCTTATAAAAGATACGAGAACCACTGAACAGTGTCATAAGAAATCGTGCCAGAGTTGGGCTATGTTGGGAATAGGTGTGTATGGGGGTGGGAGAGAGGGGATGAGGAGACCTCTGACAGCCTCAATGCACCCCCCCCCAGCCCCCGTTGGGAGGAAGGAGTCATCACCACAGCTCCCAGATGGAATTCTGCCTCTACCTTGAACTGTTTGGCTGGACCACCTTCTTCAAGTAGAAGCCTGTGTACTTCTGGTACTTCCTTTGGTACCTCTCTCACTGGGCCTCATAAATAGATAAGTCAGTTCACCTCATCTGACACCTGAAGGGAGTCACTGTCTGCCTTCTCTGGTCTGACAATTAGTATCTGATTTAACTTGAATTTATCAGGGCTTCTCACCTTAAGCATTCAAATATGGCTTGCATCAGATCATACAGGTTTCATTCAGAAAATTAAAATGTTTGGATCTAACTTCTAATAGTTTTTCTAAAGGTCTTTTTTAAATAGTCTTTTAAAAAAGTTTGTCTCTAAATGCCCTTTAGTAAACCCCCCAAAACAATATTCTATAAACAATGTCATTATGCTAGTCTAAAATGTCAGCAACCTCAGATTCTTTAGACCCCAATCTTTGGTTATAAATATAATTTAGAAAGGTCTGGGAGAGGCAAAAAAAAGGTGTGTGTGGAGGTGGGGGTGGGGGGCAAAAATTTACTTTTGAAAAGAGTGTTCAATGCCTAGGCAAGCCAGTCACAGACTTTGCTAGAGGAAAATGACCCTTGCCTTAGGCATTAAGGGCTACCAGGTAAGTCTCTGATAACTGAGGGGTAGGCCAGTGGAACAGACATTCTAGAGAAGGCAAGATTAGGAAAGAGAAAGAAGACAAGACATAGACAGAGAGAGAAGAAGAGAAGACATAAAAAGAAGAGAAAAATGTAGAGAGAAAGAAGAGGAAAAACACAGAAGAGTTTTTGGAAATCCTACTGAAGGTCCTAGAAATCCTTTCAGATGTGAACAAAGTAGGTGATGATTCCCAAATTCCCTTCTCCTGGCCTTGACCTGCTTTGGGCAACTTATCTCCAGGAAAAGAGAAATTCTGGGGACTGGTGAGAAAAACAAGCTCCCCACCTTCACCTGCCCCAGCGTCCCAGAAGATTGCATTTTAAATGTCTGGAGGCACACTACTCTAGAATTTTAAATATCAACTTCTTTTTAATTTGGGTCACCTTTGCTTCTCTTACTGGTCAAAGAAGCAAAACTGTTGGGTGGCAAGTTTATTATTGAATGCAAAAAAATGTCCCTATAACACAGTAGAATCTAGTGGCAGGACACTGTGTCTCTCTAGTTGCATCATTTCCTTGGAGCCTTTGCACAAGTGTGAACAACCTCACTTTCACTTTTCCTCTCCTAGAGAATTTGCATTTTGGCTCATTAAGGCATCCTTTTTCCTGGCAACTCTGGGACCACATGTGACTTCACAAAAGCTGTATGAACTGATGCCAATGGCCACCTCTAAGCCAAGTCTCCTTCAAGATGGCTAAGTATAGAGAGCCAGAATAGTTTCAGAAGAGTGCTGATAACTCAGCAAATAGTAGCTGTCACCCGAGATGCTTTTCTGTGGCTACCTCATGTCCTTAGGAAGACAGCCTGTGGCTAGATAGAGATGACCCTCAATTCAGTGAAAGGATCTGTGTGATCTTGGATGGGAAATAATCCCTCTAAACTTGATTCAACAACCATAAATGTGAACAGTAATGCAGACTTGAGGGGTTATTGTGAGTAGAAATAATAAATATCTGGCACAATGGAAAGTTTTCAGTAAATGTCAGTTATTTATTATTATTATTCTATACCTTCTAGATTCTTTATATCTCTAGCTGAGGTCTCAGAAGTTTAAAAGAGCTCTTAGTTATCACTGAAGTTAATGGTCCAGGAACACAGAATGTTGGAGAATATGCAAATGTTGGAATTGGAGAGCTTTGTTGAGGGTGACAGTAACAGCTTAGAATAAACCAAGGGCTGACAAGTAATAACTGCTAATATTTATTGAGTGCTTATTGTATGCCAGTGATTTTTAAGCTTACAAGTTGTAAAGCATTTAGTCTTTACAACTACCCTATGAGAAAACTAATTTTTCCGCTTCTTTTCCTAGGAGGAAACTGAGACATAGAGGGGTTAGGTAACATGCCCAGGGGCACAGAGCTAGGAGTATGAAAGCAGAAATCCAACTTCAGTGTGTCGTCAGAGTTCATGCTCTTCCACCATGTTCTTCATGTTCTCTGCAAGGAGAAGACTTCATTTTAGCTCATGAGGTCATACACTGCCAGACCTGGGAGGAGAGCTCATCTTGCAAAGAGACTCAGAAAGGTAGGTGAAGTTTGGAACGGACAACAGGAGGAGTAGTACTGAGATGAGAGTCCCAGTCAGATTCAGCGTGAAGTCCAAAGGCTGGAAAAGAGAGGCTTTGGGATACCCAGAAGGAGGGAGAACGTTTTCTCAGAGGCATAATATTTATAGCTCACAGTATCTTTCTGGTAAGTGAATAAGATAAGTAACTAGGGGCATGGGACATGGAAGGAAAAAGAAAAATTACATTAATGAAGTGTGGAACATCAGTTGATGGATAAGAGTGAATGTCAGAAATAGATGTCAAACTCTAACCATGACAGACAGATGGGGCAAATGTCAAAAGCTCCCCTGAATCCTTAATTTTCCAGCCTTGACTCCAGAAGGGATATGCCACAAATCTACATGGATAGATGGTGACTGAATGCCTTTGCTCAATAGTGTGTCCATGTTGGAAAGAAAAGTATAATGCAAAGACCTGCTTAGGTCAGTAGGCAGGATTATCCTAAAACAGTCTGTAAGTCTTGGCTTAACTCAGGAGTTCTTAATCTTGAGTTCATGGATATAATTCAAGGAAGACAGGAAAAAAATAGCTATATATTTGTAATAATCCCAACTTGAAATTTAGCATTTTCTTCAAAGAGAAGTGTAAGCAACAAAGCCATGGCATTATTAATATTTGTAACTTTATCACCAATGGAAATAACCCTTTTTAAAAAGTTATAGCTAACATTCAATATTATAATAGTTTCAGGTGTACAGGTCACAGATATTTTTATTTCACATTAAAATTTTTGAAGCTATTTCAATTTATCATTTATATTCACCATTAATTGAAATTATGATAATTATTAGATTAGCTGCTAGATCTTGTTATTTAATACATTAATGAAGATACATACCCATGACTATATTACATATTTGTTGTAAAATATTATGGTAACTTTATTTTAACTAATTTCTTCAATAATACTATTCACTTTATTTATTGATTTAAAAATGTTATCTTGTGAGCCTTCACGGGCATGACCAGGTGCCAAGGGGTCTGGCACAATAAAGCTCCTGGATAATTGATGAAAGCAGAGCATTTTGCCTGTCTGTGAAGCTCTGACTTTAAGAAGATCGCAGAGGATGTAATTATTTTATTTTACATGTAGAAGAAATATTAGAGAAGCTTTAAATCCGTTCCATATTTTTTTCAGAGGACAAAATAAAATAAAAGAAGCCCCCAAAGCTAAACAAAAACATGGTTCAGAATTTTAAGATCACTGGCTGGGTGGAGGTGACAGGGAGACAGGATGGAAGAATGGGAGGGGATTCAAGGATTTCAATGGAACTTGAGTATCTTCGTACTATTTGTTCAGTCTTTACATACACCAGGAACTGCACTGAGTCCACCACACAACAGCCCTCTACGACGAAGGTGGGGGCTTTCCTTCTTTTCCATTATTGAAATCTGAAGCTATTGGGTCACTTGTCCAAGTCACACCACTAATAATGGCAAAGCCAGAACTCAATCCAAAGCCCAGTTTATTAACCAATATGCTAGAAAGTTTTAAAAAGTAGAAAGAGAACTCTGCATTTTCTTAGCTGTCACTCACTTTATTTTCTTGTCTGAACCTGAAGTTTTTGGTGTGTTAAGGCCAAGTGATTAAGCAATGATGTTACTATAGACATGTGTTTGATGTCTTAGGAAAATCAGACATCAACGGGGAGATAAAGACTTCTTACCTAGATATAATTTCGTTAGAGAACCAAGTGGATGATTGTTTGTTACTTGCTATGAGAAGATTTAAGTGGCATTGTCCAGAACAGGAAAAGCCTGGGTGTAAGTTATTTTTTATTTCTGAAAGAAATGATTTCTTTAAGGCCCAAGTGTTATGCCCACTGCAGGCAAAAAACGGAGTGTAAACCTGAGGTTTGTCTGAGCACAGGATATTGTGCTTTTGGGGTATTTACTATGTGTAGGTGCTCTGCTAGTTGTTTTGCATTTGTTTCGTATTATATAGAGAGCCTTTCAAGCCTCTTCAGGTGGATACTACTGTTCTCATTTTACAGGTGAAAAACTTCTAACTAACAAAAAGGGTGAGCAATTTATTTAAGATCCCAGAGCTGGTAAGTGTCAGAGTTGAGCTCTGAATCTATGACCCTTTGATTCTACAGCTCCATTCTCTGGAAGGTCCCAGAGTCTGGAGGAGTCACCGAGACAACAGTGAGCACAGTGGTTCCCAACCTTTTCCTACTTGTGTACCCCTTTGAAACCAACTTCTATAAATTGTACTCCTTGTTTTTAAAACAGCTGTTTTTAAATACTGATACTTTTGTTTAGTGCTTATTTTAATGTAAAATAGTAGAAATGGGGTAATAATTTAGGAAAGAAAAATTACTGCACTAAAAGTACAAATTACAGACCTAATTTCACAATATTCATGACAGTTAAATATTGACAATGATGATTAAGTATTTTCAAAACTTTAAATTAATAATGACAATATTTGTGTTACCTGAAAAGTCTGTAATAATTGATATGCAAATCATTAGCTAATTGAAACTTTGTTAGTGAGATCATTGAACTTGCTTTGATGCACTTAGATTCTTAAAATAAGGTTCAAAAGATGCAAGATACAGTCTTAAATCCGGATTTGCATTAAGCTTGTTGCTGTACTTATTTTGTATGAAGGTATGTATAAGAAGAAAAAGTTCTCTCCACTAGTTCAGTATTAATAAATGGCAAGAGGTATTTGAGTGCCTTCTCACTGAGCTGTTCATATTCCTCACTGACATCTACTCAGAAGGTAGTAAGGTGCTTTCTTTTAAAATCAGAATTTCAAGAAGAATCAGTTGAAAGTTTGATTAACTGCTCTTCTTTATTGATAGTAATAGCTTTTTTGAAGAATTCTTCATTGAAGGAATATGTAATCCAGTTGTTTTCTTTTCCACATAGAGGGAAGCACTTCTAAAAGAACACTTTAAGACCTTTCAAGTGACTTACAATATTCTCTTTCACATTTTGGGGTAGGTGCAAATCATTCTCGGATAAGAAGTGGTGCAGACTTTCAAAAAACTTCAGGCTGACCTCTTTCAATAAGTGTTTTCCAAAAGTACAGTGTTTTAATCATTGACTCAGTGTTGTCATTTACTTTGAATATAGAGATTGAGCTGTTTTGAAGTCCCAAGTTTAGTTTGTTTATTTCTAGTATAATATCTGATAAACATGCAAGACTTCGAAGTCAATCACTGTCCTGAAACTTTGGGACAAGAGGGAAATGATGGTCTTCACAAAATACCTGGACTTCATATCCAAATTCAAACATCCATGTAAGTACTTTGCCTCAAAATAGCCTCCTTACCTCCATATGCAAAAGTAATGTGATGTGACTGCTATTCATTTCTTCACACAGCACCTTGAAAAATCTGGAGTGTTGTGGTTGTGACTTAATAAAATTTACAACTTTTACAGCTTCATCAAGAACATCTTTCAGTTCACTAGGAAGAGGCTTGGATGCAAGACTTTGTCTATGAATGCAGCAGTGACTCCATGGTACACGAGAGCTACTGCTTTAATTCAGCCACATAGGCTGTAAAACAACCTGACATAGGCTTGCCTCCATCAGTGCATACACCATGACAATTGAAGCAACTAATGTCTTTTTCAATGAAATAACCATTGATTGCATTAAAAATATCTTCACCTGTGGTACACTGTCAGTGAGTAACAGAGCAACAGGTTTTCCTCCATTTCATTTCCTACCAAGTACCCTGTGATGATGAGCAAAATAGATAAATCAGAAACATCTACATTTTCATTGACCTAGATGGAAAATAATTTACTTTTTCTATCTATCACTGCAGCTTCAACATTGTCAGACATTTTCTGAATTTGTTGAGACATTATATTGTCTAAAAAAAGAGATAGTATTGATTTTGCAGACATGTTCTTCCCCAAACATACCATTTTTTTTTGTATGGGATTAAATCTTTAGCTATGGTGTGATTTTTTACCACATTTAGCTATGCAATCAGCAATAAGCTATGAAACCAGCAATATGCTATGAAACCTCAACTGCATTCTCATTGTCTTTCTTTCCTGACATCATGTATGAAGTAACAGTTGGATTCTTTTCTAAGGGCCAAAAATAGTGTAGTTCTTTGTTTTATACGTAGGATGTTTAGTTTCTAAATGTCACATAGAGAGGGTTTCATGCAACTGTTGAATAATATTTCACACACAACACACAAAGGCTTAGGGCAGTCATTATCCCCTACAAATGAAAACTCATATTTAATATACTCTAAAGAATATTTCCTTTTCTTTTGTACAGTATCTGAGGCATGCACTGTTTTACTATCTCCCAGTGTGGGTGTAATTGTAGCTGTGGACAGATGGTGAGAAGTACTTGGCGACGGGTATAATCCACATCAAGTTTTGTTTTTTTTAACCATTCCTGTTTTCAACCACTGATCCAACCACTGACATGCTTAAAAATCACTGACAATAATAAATGAAACTACATTAAATATTAAATAATAAAACAATTGAAAAAGAATCACGATAAAAGACAACAGACTTACTTTTACTCAGTCAATAACTAAACTGATTAAATAGTCTGGCTATGGATTTATTTATATGTTTGGGAAGTTCTAGAAATATCATAAATGGAACAGGGCATAATGATGGTAGAAAAGCAGTTTGGGGGAAGGGTTCATAGCCACGCCCTCACCAATCATTTGCTAATGTGATCTAACTTTGAAGTGTCTCCACTAATGGTGATTCAAACTTAATATTTATTACTCCATAACTAATGTTTCCATTTTTTTACTTAGCTTGTTTTTCTGCCATTACTGATTATTTTTCACGTATCCCTGACTGGCCCAGCATGTACCCCCAGGGTACAACTACCACTGTTTGGGAACTGATTGCCTGGAACACAGTACTGTCTGTAGACTGTGTGCTCGTGTCATGAGCCAGTGTTTAAACAGGTAGAGAGTAAGGAAAATGTAGAATTATATAGTGGTAATGGCTTCACAGCTTTGTGAGAATACTAAAACTCAATGAATTTTAAACTTTAAAAGGTGAATTTTATGGTTTGTGAATCATATATCTTTTTTTGTTTTTTAAAGCAGAGACTAATACAAGAAACCCAGCATCCTGTCTTTCTCTATGATGTCCTTGATTTTGTGCAGGTATAATTTATATACATATTCATCTTAGTCTTAAATCAAGCAACAGAAATTAACAGAGAGGAAAGAGAGTAGAAAATATTACTATTTGGTTAACCAATTACTCATATTTTTAGGCTAGTGAATGTATATTGTCCAACATTGATTTTAAAATAAAGTTGGCAAAAAATTCTTAAGGTGAGGCCTTTGTTTCACATTTATTAAATTTTTTTCAACGTAATTCTTGAAAGTCTGGAGAGCTATTAAAATAATCAGAGGTGGTTTTAACTTTTTTCAGTTATACTTGACATACAATATTATACTAGTTTCAGGTGTATGACATGGTGGTTAAACGTTTATATACCTTTACAAAGTGATCCTTCGATAAGTTTAGTACCCACCTGGCTCTATACACAGTTATTACAGTATTATTGACTCTATTCCTTATGCTGTACTTTATATCCCTATGACTATTTTGTTACCAATTTGTAAAAATAGTCAGACATTTCTCCTGTCCCTCTACCTGATCATATATAGGAACAATCTGCATGGAAACTCCTCTCTAGGGCCATTCTTGCTTCTATTGAAGAAAAATAAGTCAAATTTAAAGGATATTTGAAAAATGTCTGAGGGCATTCATCCACTTATGCTAAGATTTTTTTAAATTACATTGATACATAAACAAGTCATTTCTTTAAAATTTTTCAAATGACTTAATTTTAGCACATATTTATTAGCAGAAATCAGGGTAGCCCACCTAAAAAATTTTGTTTTATGTTTTGTTGTAAGGTATTTTGAGAAGTATAGATGATGCTGGCAAAAGAGTTTGCAAGAAGATGCAAGTTGCATTTTGAGGAATTGATTTTATAGCCAGCCTTAAGTTAATTGCCTTTTCTTTTTAAAATTGTTAGGGTTACATTGGTCAGTAAAATTTATATAGGTTCCAGGTATGCCTTTTCTTTAACTCAGAATTCTCCTGCTTAGATAGTTTCTACAGTAGTCTTTTCTTATCTGCTGCTTTGCTTTCTGAGGTTTCAGTTACCCTTAGTCAATCATGGTCTGAAAATAATAAAAAAATTAATGAAATACAGAGTTAATGAAATTTAAATTGTGCCATTCTGAATAAGGTGAAGAAATCTTTTAAAAAATAAATTGTTAAGTTTTTTGGGGTGACATTGGCTAGTAAAGATTACATAGGTTCCAGATGTGCGCTTCTATGTTCTATTGTCTATGTATTGCATTATGAGCTCACCACCCAGAATCAGTTCTCTTTCTATCACCATATATTTGATGCCCCTTCCCTCCTCCAGAACCCCTCCTCTATTACCTTCAGGTAACCACCACACTACTGACTGTGCCCATGAGAAATAATAGATGAATACAGTAAAGTTGTAGTATACAAAATCAATGTACAAAAATCCATTGCATTTTTATATAGAAACGACACAACTTCAGAAAAAGAAATGAGAAAAACAATGCCATTTGTGATCACAACACAAAGAATAAAATACCTAGAAATAATCTTACTAAAAAATTTGGGGGAAGCTGGGATGGCTCAGTGGGTTAGGCGCTCACTTTGCATCCCCGGGGACCGAGGATCGAATCCGGACCCTGGCCTGTGTGGACCCATATGCTAAACTGGGGAGTTCCCTCAGTTCAGTTCTCACTGGGGCGAGATCCCGGCCCAGTTCTTGCCCTGTGCAGCCCCGCGCCCACCTGTGGAATGAAATTATGTGGAAAAACCAATGATGTGCAACTATGGAGACTGTTCTGGGCCCTCCCATTTCTTTCTGTCTCTGACTGTATCTCTCTCTCTCTCTCTCTGTGAAAAACAATAAATAAATCTTAAAAAAAAAATTTGAAGGACTCATATATGGAAAACTGTAAGACTATTAAAAGAAATTGAAGAAGACAGAAAGAATTGGAAAGATATTCCGTGTTCGTGGATTAGAAGAATCAATGTAGTTAATACAGCCATATTACTCAAAGCAATATTTGGATTTAATGCAATTCCCACTAAAATCCCACAGACATTCTTTCAAGAAACAGATAAAACAAACAAACAAACAAACAAACAAAAAACCCATCAGATTCATATGGAACCACAAAAGACCCTGAATATCCAAAGCCATCCTATGAAAAAAGAATGAGGCTGGAGGCACTGTTCCCTGATTTCAGTCTACACTACATGCATCAATAATCAAAACAGCTTGGTATTGGCAGAAAAATAGACATACAGGCCAATGGAACAGAATGAAAAACCCAGAAATAAACCCCAAAATACAAAGGAGCAAAAAATATACAACAATAAAAGGAAAACGTCTTCAGTAAATGGTGCTGAGAAAATTGGAAAACCACATGCAAAAGAATGAATCTAAATTTTGAACTGTCACCATATACCAAAATTAACTCAAAATCGATTAAAGACCTCCACATTAGAGCCAAAACAATAAACTGTATAGTAAAAAACATGGGTACTAAACTTATAGACCTTGGGTTCAGAGAGGACTTTATGAACTTGACCTCAAAAGCAAGGGAATTAAAAGCAAAAATAAATGAATGGGACTATATCAAACAAAAATGCTTCTGCACAGCAAAGGAAACAAAGTAAAGAGGAAACCAACTGAATGTGAGAAAATATTTGCAAACAAACCTCTGATAAGGGGCTAATATCTAAAATATATAAAGAACTCATACAACTCAATAACAAAAATAACAACAAAAATGATCCAATTAAAAAAATGGGCAGAAGATCTGAACAGATAACTTCTCCTATGAAGACATACAAATGGCCAACAGATATATAAAAAAATGCTCAACTTCACTAGCAACTAGAGAAATGCAAATTAAAACCACAATGAGATACCATCTTACACCTGTTAGAATGGCTATAATCAACAAGACAAGGAATAACAAGTGCTGGAGAGGCTGTGGAGAAAAAGGAACCCTCATACACTGCTGGTGGGACTGTAACTTGGTACAACCGCTATGGGAGGCAGTGTGAAGATTCCTCAAAAAACTAGGAATGGAATTACCATATGACTCAGCAATACCTCTCCTGGGAATCTACCCAAAAAACTTGAAAACCTTAATTTGCAAATATATGTACCCCCAATATTCATCACAGTACTGTTCATGGTGGCCAAGTTATGGAATCAACCAAAGTATCCTTTGACAGATGACTGGATAAAGAAGTTGTGGTATAGTTACACAATGGAATAGTACTCAGCGATAAGAAAAGATGAAATACGGGCATTTGTGACAACATGGAAGGACCTTGAGACCATCTTATTAAGTGAAATAAGTCAAACTGAAAGAATCAGGAAACATGACCTCACTTATAGGTGGATTATAAAACTAAAGTAACAAAGACACAAAAACCCATGGACACACTCAATAGTTTAGTGGTTACCTGAGAGGAAGAGGGAGGGGGAGTAGGGAGGGGGAATCAAATATATGGTGATGTAAAGAGAACTGACTCTGGGTGGTGAGCACATAATGCAATGCATCGATGATATAATATATAATTGTACACCTGGAATCTATGTAATTTTTACTAACCAATGTCATCCCCATAAATTTAACAATCAAAATATTAAAAAAAAAGAAATCTGCTTGTCCTTAACTTCTTTTCTTTTTGTTGTGAAATAGAATAAAGATATGATGGTAAAATAAATGGTGCCTGAGGCCATGGACCACTCTAGAGTAGAACTGCCATATCATTCTCTACCAATTTTTACAGAAAAATACATAAATTTATTCTGCTGGCAATGGTTTGGCCTGTGCTAAACAATTGAACCACTATCTTAGCAAATATAAGAGGTGTCCTTGAAGAGTTGATATTTGTGCTAAATGTTGAGTAGGATTCACCAGATTGACTGGGGTGTGAGATGCCATTCTGGGCTGCTGCATGTACAAGATGGAGGAACTTAAATGATTTTTAAAAGAGTAGGCAAGTGACAAATGGATTAGATCATTCAGGTGTGTTGTCATTAGTCCATGATCATCTTGCAACACTATTATTATGATGTTCATTTAATGTTTTTATTCCCCTGGAAAATGTTGATGAACTTGGGTATTGCCCACAGGAATTACCTAATTCATTTGTGACTCTGGAAAATCTCAGAACAGAGTTTTCTACTAGAATGACTGAAAGCGAGTCCTAACCAGTCCCATGGTTAACAGTGCTAAAGGACAGTCCCACCATAAAGAAAGTAAGTACAGGGCTATATCTAAATGTTTCTTTCCTTCTACATAGACACTTTCTGATGAGGAGAATCCTGGGTTAACAAAAAGACATAATTGTCTTGAGGTCAAAAAATTAATTCCTCAAAATGCAACTTGTGTCTTCTTAGAAAACCTTATATGCCAGTATCACGTATACTTTTCAAAATACCTTACAATAAAACATAAAGCAACCTTCCCAAGGACTGGATTTAGGGGGCTTAGGTGCCCAGTAAATATCCTTTTTTTTGCAGCAGGTCTACAAACATGCTTTATGATATATAAAAAAAGAAACCCATTACTAACAACTGATGATGATGTTGATGATGATGATAAATACTTAACTTCTAGGCTGGGTTTATCATGTGCTAGAAACCGTGCTAAACCGTTTACATCCATTATGCCATTTAATCTCGGCAACAACTTTATGAGATGGGTACTATGATTATTTTTAGTTTAGAGATAAGGAGACCAGGACTTACAGAGATTAAATATCTTGCTCAAGTTTCCATAGCTGGTAAGCAGCAGGGCTGGAATTTGATTTGAACTCAGGTCAGCCTGACTCCAGACCACTCCTGCGTTATTGCATCTGGTTATATACAACAACCTTGCATGCACTTGTGCATTAGATAAGAGCATAAAAGCTTCCCTGTGACCCTATAAGGGTCTTGATTGTGCACAAGGAAGTATTTGTGCACAGCCTAGTGTGTAATTAAATATTCAAGAGCCTTTGTTGTTGCATGCATGAGTCTACAAATTCTAAACCACATCTTTGCACAAGTTAATGTGTGCTGAGTGTTTACCTGAGCCAGGTGCCTACGGCACCCAAGCAAGTGAAGCAGGAAGGATTCCATGGTGCTCTGGAAGAGGGTGGGATTCCCCAAGAAGGTTACCTTGCATGCTCCTCTCCTTGCTTATCAATTCTCTTTCAGGAAGCCTTCCTCAGAACCCAATGTATAATAGGATAGCAGAAGCAACTAGATGGGGTTGAACTTAGGAGCTTGGCTCCAAATGACAGTGATTACATTATTAGATGCTCCCTCTTTGTGAATCAAGACTTTCTTCTAGGAACAGAGGGTCAATGTCTCTTCCACAGCACAGTGCCCAAGTTGCCATTCCATTTTGATTAAGTAATTCAGTAGGCTGATTCAGGGAGGCCAACATTTTCCAATTTGAGCTTGTGGACATCTATTGCAGGTGGTAAATGCATCATACTTACTCAAAGTCCAACAATACCCCAAGAAACTAATTTATAGGTCCAGAATGTTCTGTGCCACCCAATGGGTTCAGAGTATGAGTGATTTCACTTAGTCCTCATAGCAACCTTATACATAGGTGTTATTATTCCCATTTTCCAGATGTATAACCTCAGGTGTGGAGGGGGATGCATAACTTGAATGAGATTCCTCAGGGAGTAAGTGGTGGGAACTTGGATTCAAAACCCCATGCTCTTTATTCAGTATGTCTGCTCTGCCTCTGTTGAATATATGTTTGAAATGAAAAAATTATAAAAATGACTTAATTATTTGGGAAACATATGACATTCTTCACCCCTACCCCTTGGGCTATTTTAACCAAGGAAAATACGTGTGAAATTACCCATACCTTCCAGTCCCAACTACTGCTGGGAGCAGAATCACATTCTGAGGTCACTAACCATTATTGAATAACAAGAACCACGCTGGAGTTAGGCATCAACTCTGAGGCTATTTAGACCTGGAGGAGCCAGGCTAGACCCCGGAGTGTCAGGTCTATCCAGCCTTTTACCTGCAGCAGGACCATTTCCAATCACAGCCAGGATGGCACAGGCATCAGCAAACCTGAAACATCAAAATGGCCACATCAATTTGCAGAAGCACTTCAAAGAGAAACAAATCAATAACTTCCCTACTCTCAAGATGATAACATCATCAGGAAGCAACAGATGCATTTTAAGGCACGCCACACCATGCAGGGAAGGTGAGTCCCCTGCACTGCAGTTGTGTCTCTGCAAAAGCAATTGTAAATCAACGGCTTTAACATAGGCACTTAAGGCACCTGTAATAGCAAAAGCAAACATTTCCAATGCATTTGGCAAGTTTAGAGGGGCTGTTGCATACTCTATATCTTTTGATTAAGACCCTAAAAGGTGGATGTTACTGTCCCCATTTCACAGATGAGGTTCAGCAAAACTAAACTACCCAACGTAATTCAGACAATAATTACTTATAACCAAGCTTGGATTTGAACCTTCTGACTTGGAATCCACGTTCTTTCTACTTGCCTGTTTCTCAAACTGCATTGTCTCTTACCACCAAATTTTTGACACATCAGGGACTCTCTTATGTAATTTATTATTTTCTTTTCATTAATATAGTTTTCCTTACCTAAATAAGTTTATATTAAAAGAAAATTCCCTGCTCCCTGAACTGTTTTCTTTTAGTTTTAAAAAAATTGAATTTTAAAAAGTCAGTGAGCTCCAGCCCCCCCACCCCCCAAAAATAGAATAAAATAAAGAACATACCTGAACATAACTCGATTGACCCAAATTTCTAGTGATATTCAAGTTAGGTCATATTGTCAGTCCTGACTCATAAGTGCTCTCCTCTGCCTGCTCAGATATTTATTGATCCTCTCCCCTCACATTCCCTGGACACCCCCTTTAATCAGCATCTTCACCGAAATGGTCTGAGCTCAGCTCCTTGCATTGATTATTTGGGTTATCATAATGGCCTCCGGGTTCAGCTTCTTTATTCCGAGCCAATCCTCTCCAAATTCATCCTCCACAATTTGCCAGCGTTATCTTTTCAAAGCACAGATCTCCATCACCCTACACATGCCACTGAATATTTTTAATGAGTCTTTGTTGCTATTGGATAAACTTCAAATGCCTAAATGTAGTTCACAAGGCCCTTCATGAGGCAATAGCCACATACTCCTTTTTCTAACCTTCCGAAGTTTACCCACCACAAAGTATCTAATGTAAAGGGCTATTTTTATTTATAACATTGGAACTCAACCCTTGATTACATCCCTCCCATTCCTCTAATGGTTTCTTGCCACCACATTGAGCTTTTCAGAGACTGTTGAGAGAAAGCACTCAATATTTGTTGATGGATCTGTAGAGAACAGCGGTATTTCACACATCTGGGCCAGGTGTTTTATGTAAGCAATGCTAAAGAAACAGAATGATCACTTGCCAGTTCATGAATTATGCATAGATTCCCACTTCCCAAAGGTAATTCTTCATTAAAAACAAAGTTTGTTCATTGATCATTTCCTTTCTGTAAGTGGAACCAATGACTGAAATTTAGTTCTTGGTATAAAATGCAAGACTTTAGAAATTCAAATATATGTTTAGTAAAGCCTACATTTTCATCTATTAGCTGACAATGACTGAGGCAGAAGGCTCTTCTTAAAGCAACTACCTGTTAGAGGAGAGTGTAAACTTAGCATTAATTAATGAACTGGTTCATTTTTCTCTTCAAATATTAGTTTGAGTTTAGTATAAAATAAGTCCACATATACCTTAAGTACAATGTACTTTATGCTGTCCTTGTTTTATAAAATCAGTAGATTCATCACAAATCCATTCTTCTACTCAAGAAATACTTATTGAGTATTACGGGCCAGGTATATCCTGAAAAATGGTATTGTTTGAAGCAATGATTAGCTTATCCACTATTATAGATCTTTGATTTAATCCAAACGCAAATGCACATGTTTAATATAGATGGTTTTGCGAGTTATGCCATAGAAACTATAGAGATACGCATTGGAAATTATGTAAATCTGTCACCTCCTTTAAAAAAAAAATGTACTTTTATTGTCTTTAACAAAGAGAGAGAGAGAGACAGACAGATAGACAGACAGACAGACAGACAGACAAAGACAGAGGGGGAGAGGGCCCAGAGCAGTCTCCATAGCTGTACATCATCAGCTTTTGATATAATTTCACACCACAAGTGGGTGTAGGGCTGCGCAGGGCAGAAAGCTGGCCAGGGGCTTCCTGCATGGGAAGTACGCCAAGGAGCGGGAGCAGAATCGGGGGCCTCCCACATGGGAAGCTTGTCCCGGTGAGAACAGAACTGGGGGCACACCCCAGTTCAGCATGTGTGTTTGCATAGGCTAGGGCTGGGACTCGATCCTTGGACCCTGGGGCTGCAAAGCAAATGGTTAACCTGCTGAATCATCCTGGCAAACCTGTCACCTCCTCTTGACTACAATTATCTGTCCTCCATATCTGTATCTTGATTCACATTAATAATCTCACCAGGCATAATCCTTGCTATTTTTTTTAAATTTATTTTATTGGTTTGAGAGGAAGAGAGAGAGAGGGACAGAGAAGTGGGAAGTGTCCACAGTTATACGTCATTAGTTGTGACATAGTTTCATTCCACGCAGATGGATGTGGTGCCGTGTGGGGTGGGAACCAAACTGGGGGCCTCCTGCACGGGAGGCAAAAACCTTTGCCTTCATCCTAGTGATTACCAGTTGCGCCACAGCTCAGCACATGGGCTGGCACAGGCAAGGGCTGGGATTCGATCCCTGGGCCTGGAGGTTGCAAGGCAAGTGCTCAACCTATTGAGCTATCCCAGCATTCCCCAGAATCCTGCTTGTATGTTGCAAAACTGAGACATATATATATTGACTAGATTGTGGTCTCACTGCAAATTCTTGAGTGTGTGTGTATGTGTATGTGTGTGTGTGTGATAGGTAGGAGTAGGAGAGGATGAAGACAGAGGACAAGAGAGGAGAGTAAAAGCAAAAGAAATATTGACTCACTTTTATTTAGTGCTTACTACATACCAGGCACTGAGCATACTCTAGTTCATTCAAGTCTTATAGCACTTTGTAGTCAATATTATCTCCCATTTTACAGATGTAAAGACTAGTTGCATAGATTGTAATCAGGGAATCAGGCTGTTCTTTCCACTATTCTGAGCTAGGACCCAGGCCTGTGTCCCCAAATCCAGTGTTCTCTCTCTTCCATCACAGCTCTCTGAGCCAGCAGAAAGAATTCTGTGGTCTGTGGATGTACTTGGGTAGGCTATAAAATTAACCCTGTTTGTCCCACATTTTGAATTCTCAATGTTTTCTTTACATTGTTTTGTACACATAGTCTGAATCTCTTGCTCATGAACTGAACTTTTTTTTTTTCCCCTGTAGCAAAATAAACATGATCCAGAGAGGTCATATTTGTTGATGATATAGTTCATATGACTAAATTTCATGTTTGTTTGTTTTTTGTATCAAAAGCAAGATTTCAGGTAGAATATAAGGATGGGGTTTAGTAACCTCTGCCTGTTGCACTTATGTCTTTATTGTGAGGTAGATTCAGAAGTTGAGGAAGGCCACTGAATGTTAGACTTCTGGCCAGGGGTACTATTCAAATTACCACTAATCAGTACTGACCAATCAAATGGAGTACCCATCAGAGAAGACCAGATCTCTGTCACTCTGTGACAAACACTAATCCTTTACATGCTGGATCATGGAAGAAATCTGACAGTCCTGGGAGAACAGCTGGGATGGCCAGGGTCTCAAGCAGACATTCAGGAGAACTCAGAGGAGTGATTCTTTACCACGTGGTACAGCTATATTTTAATATTTAAACAACCAGGGCAGCCATATAGGTACTTATGTTGACCTTGCTTCTGACCCTGTTCACTATCTTAGAGCTCTTGATCTCACTGGTCCCAGCAGGTTATTTCCCTATACTGGGCTGGTGTTGCTTCTGAATTGGGCGGGGCAGGTGTGTGTGGGGGATTATATGTGACCTTGAGGAGTTTCACAGTCTTTCTCTGGCCTCCAAGTTCATCTGCAAACTTTGGCGAATAATACTCTCTCTACACGAGTAACTGCTATCATTCACCAATATTCATTCTTCCCTTTCTAGAATAACCCAACTCTGGAGTCTTAGCTGGGCACATGGCTGCCCAGCTACACACTACATTTTCTACCCTTCTTTGAACATCGAGGTAATGATTTGTCTATTCTAGCCAATGGGATTATACCACTTCCAAATTGTACTTTTAAAAGAAAGGAGTGGGTTTCCCTTGGCCCTTTATTATTTCCAAAGGCTGGGATACATGCAAAAGATAAAGTGGCCACCTTGGACCAGAAGGTTGTTGCATGCTGAAGATGGCAGATCTGCTCTGCTATCCTGGACTCCTTAACTCTGGACTATTACAAAGGAGAGAAATGTTTAGCCATTTTTGTTTAGGCCATAGAATATTGGGGGATCTTAGTTACAGCAGCTTAGACTCTACCCTAACAAATACTGCTCATTGGTGGCATCATTAGTTGGTTGGGTTTCCGTAACTTACTACTTTTGAAAACAGAATAGGACAATACTGGGTCTGTACAAAAGGCACAGCATATCCAAAGGCTGTAGGGTAAAAAACAAAAACAAAACTTGCCTTAAGAGAACTGAAAGAGATTCTATGTGGATAGAGGATGGATAGTATGGGGGAATTGTCATAAGAAGTTGCAGATATTAGTGTTACAGGCCGTATTCAGTGACTTTATTCCAAGTCCAGGAAGACTTATTGAAGAATTTTGAGTAACAGAGTACCATGATACAATTTCTACATCAGAAAGATTTTTTTCTGGAGTAGGCAGAACAAATTGGGGTGGGTGGGGAGGCAAAATTAAAGAATGGAACACCAGGTATAAGGCTGTAGTAGTAAATTGGGTGAAAAATAATGGTGACCTAAACTAAACAAGAGAAAAGTAGAGAAAAGAAGACATTCAGATGTGGTATCCTTGAAATTGGAGGTAAATGAGGGTCATGGGTTGTTGAGGGAGAAGAGTTTAGAACAAGACCTAGATTTCTGGTTTGTGGTGTTCAGAAGAATAGAATAGAAAGCTGATGAAGCTCACCTGGAGTGGTCTCCCTGTAGGAACCCCATTCTGTTCAGCTTCTACTCTTTCTCCTTCACTAATTTCTTCCCCCCAAGGCTCTAGCTATGAATCTTTATCTATTCCTCATCTTCTCCAGACATGCCTTTACCAGTGGTTTTTTATACTCGTCACTGAAGACTCCTTTGATTCAATCCCCTGTGTACCCTATATTTTGAAACATTTTTTCCTAGAAAAAAATATTGACTACTCGTGTTCATCATTTTAAGCCCATTTCTCCAACCACTTGTAAACCAGATGTCACTGTTCATTTTAGAAGCCATAACTATCAGATGAGGGTGCCAGTATTGCCCACTCACTTGAGATATTTCTTGGACTTGCTCAAAAGTCAGTCAGAGCTTTTGATTCACAATATCAAGAAGGAAAGAGGGGGAGGACATTTTAGATAGTCTGTGCCACTGGAGGTCAGGTGTGGTGGAAGTCTGCTAAGTTTTTAAAAATACTGAATCTTGGAGAGAATGTTCATTAGTAACTTTCTTCTTGCTAAAGCTCTGAGTTGCCATTTATTCCAGACTTATTTTTCTCCACAGTGAGCAGTAATAACTTTAGGTTTCCAAGCCCATTTATTATGATGATAATAAACAGTTCTTCCCTTTGAGAGAATTCTTATTCTTATTCATGGGACTGTTCTGGGGCTTTTCATCATGCTGTCCTTCTTCTCTGGCCACAAGGGTGGGTATGTGTCCCAGACGGAACCAATCACAGTGACTCTTCCTCTTGATAATAGTAGTTGGTTCAATGGGTTGATATAATGCTAGATAAAAGAAGAAATTTCTCCCTTGTTGGTGTTGCTAAACTAGGATAGTATAAGTACAGATATGTTTGTATTGATCTTCTCTGGCTGTATGGAGAAAACTCATCTTCAGTAATAGAATGTTATACCAACACCCTGAAACAGAACTGGGAGATGGGTTGAGAATTAATGGTGATGTCTGTATGGCTGGTTCCAGATCACATGGCTTTCCTTCTTCCTGAAGCTGTCCCCTTCCTCCTCTGGACTACCTCAGGTTTCTTCTCAGCTGTATGACCCAACAAATTCCTTATTTGCTTAAGCTGGTTTAAATTAGGCTTTTGTCACTTGGAGGGTTCAAATAACACATAGTTAGTTTCCAAAGCTTATCTATAACATAATTACTAATTAATGCCCAAGTGCTCACAGATTCACATGAATCTGGGAGCCTTCAAGAAGAGCCTTCTAGCACTAATGTGTTGAAGCAAAGGAGTCTTTCCAGTGGAGGGAACATGTTTTAGGCAGTTTAGCAAGCCAAAGGGAGACAGAGTTGCTGGGCACTTCCACTTTCTGTAGCTTCTCAAGTCATTCGGTGTCATGAAGCGGAGTCCTTTACCTACAACATCTACTCCGTCTCTAGATCCCCTCTCTGAAGGCCGGGAGCAGGAGTTGGAGCTAATGAACATCAGGAGTTTATTTTAATAAGCTCTTTTTCAAACCCTGGACCTCCCACTTGTGCTCCCACTCCTGGTCCTCTCTCCATTCCACTTCAGTAAGACATGGGTAGGTTGTTAAATTGAGAATTCACTACTAAATAACAATTTCCACCAATACTGCCACTCTTCAGGGGAGGACAGTTTGTAACTAATTACTTCCCATAAAAATACCCAACCATAATTTTGTTCATTATTAAAATTTTCCAATAATAGATTTATCTTCTCCATTAAGTAATACATTATTCTCATATAAAACACACAGCAAACTAGAATTACTAGGCACTGCTTATATTAAATTGTTCTGTAATAAATTAAAACTCCTATGGTTATGAATAAACTAGGTCATCAGCATATTTTGTAAATTAGTAGTTTCTTGTAGGTATTCTTTCCTGGCCAAAGCCTAAAAGAGGGGAAAAGAAAAATGATTATCATTATTATTTTATTGTTTTCAAGCAAACTACTGCTCAATAAAATAAACCACTCAGTCTAATACAGTAAAATCAATATTGTTGAGTATCAATCAATAAGAATAAATTTTAAAGACTATGTTTTCCAAACCTTTAAAGTTACAGTAGAAGCCATATGTACTGGGTATATAAGACCTGATGAATAACCAACCTCAGTATTTGAAGATTCTTCATGTAACAAACATTGTCCAAAGTGATTTTAATTGTTGGTCAAGATGTTTTTCCCTATTAAGGCATTTTTTGGGGGGGTGGGAGAGGTGGATTAAGAGTCTTTTTTTTCTGATTTTAAGATAAGTCAACTTGCTCCCATCTTTTAAATTTGAGATGATTAATAGAGATTTTACATAGTCATACCCAAAATTATTGACATTATTAAAGCATCAGTTACAATATCTTCTCAAGTTACAAAACCTTTACTTACAGAATTGTATAATGCAAATATATTGCTGCACTCATTTGTTGTTTTAAATTGTCCTACTCCTTCAAAGTCACTAGGGACAGCAATTAAGTCACACTGAGACAGCTGCCTCACCTTCTGGCAAAACTATGGAGTTATTTGAACTCATTTATCACCCAACTACCTCTCTTCTTTTGAAGAATGAACATACTGGGTCTACCCTGCTCCTTCAACCATTTTTCAACAGCTATAGCTCAATTATTTGTATTGTGCTAACTTCTCCCATCGTATTTATACACAGATATTTTAAAAGTATGTTCTTCTTTGTTGTCTCTCTTCTAAACTACAGTTACCTTCGGAATCTTGTTTTCCTTCCCGAGCAATTTTTTCCTCTTCAAAATAACTTTCCCCACCTTCTCCCTCCTTTTCTCACCATGTGGCAAAATCCAGAACCAAAACCAAAAAGCTTAATCCTGTCTAATATATGTAAGAATAGTGCTGGTAGTAATAAAGAAAATAAAAGTCAAACACTGGAACAGTAGATAACATAAAAAGTAATCAGAATTGTCAAGTGCTTCAGTGTACTCTGAAGTTTCCTTCAGAACATCTCCAAAAAATTATATGCTTATTTGCTTCTAATTATGTAATTTAAGATTATACCTATTTCACATTCAATATTTTTCTTCTGTTGAATCGTTATTTTTAAAATGAATAATTTCTTCTCTATTCAGTCCCAAGTATATGGTAGTTCAACTACATTAAATTACCATTATTCTACGGGTGCTGTAATTTGCAAAGAACTAACTCCTTAGTCACAACATTCTGCAAGTAAGACATCTTGTGTGTCTTATTTATTTACTTATATTTATTTATTTTGAGACACAATTGACATATAACATTGTGTAAGTTTAAGGTGTACAAAACATTGATTTGATACATTTGTATGTTGCAGTATGATTACTACTGCATTAGCTAACACCTCTATCAGATCATATAATTATCATTTCTTTTTTTGTGGTGGGAACAATTAAGATCTAGTCTCTTAACAACTTTGAATTTTATAATACAGTGTTTGTTGTCTATAATCACTCTGCTATGCATAAGATCTCCAGGACTTATTTATCTACTGGTTACAAGTTTAGTTTGTCTTGTAAAGATACTTCCTTCCCCTGCCCTCAACTACCATGTTTAAGTATCTTGCTTTAAAAAAATTAAATGCTTAAGCAACTACCAAAGCAGCTATTATTCACAGGGAAAAAAAATAATAAAATGGATAAACTAGAAAATGAAAATCCCATTCCTTATACCCTTCTCCATCTCTCATCAGAAATAGTAAAGAGTGTGAAGTATTCCCTTTAGGAATTTTTTTTTTTTTATCTAGACACAAGCATATTTCTATTTTGTGGAGAGGGAGGAAATTATCTATCAGGTTAATTAATTAATTAATTAATTAATTATATCTAATCATCATGGGCATCTTTTGGTGTATTGGATACAAAGAAAAAAATCTAAACAGTTTCTGCTTGTTAAATACTTCTGGTAAAAAAAAATAGGGGATACATAGTAGAAGGGTGAGTGAAAGGAAAGTTCACTCACCTCTGCAGTCAAGAATTCACTTGTTGGGAAAGCTGGGGTGGCTCAGCAGGTTAAGCAGTCACTTTGCAGCCCTGGGTTCTGAGGATCGAGTCCTGATCCTGGCCCCTGAGGACCCATATGCTGAACTGGGATGTACTTTCTATGCAGGAGGCCCTGGTTCAGCCCCCAGCTCATGCGGGCGGGCCTCTCATGTGGGAGGCCCCTGGCCTTGTTCCTGGCCTGTGCAGACCCTGCCCACCTGTGTGGAAAGAAAAATCAAGTCGAAAACTCTGACGTACAGCTATGGAAACTGCTCTGGGCCCTCCCCCTTCTCTCTGTCTTTCTCTCTGTCTCTGTCTGTCTGTCAAGAAAAACAAAAAGCACTAAAATAAATCCTAAAAAACAATAATTCACTTGTCTGGAGCATAAGAAAAAAAACAGAAGCAATTATTTTTCTATTTATATTTTTACAGTGGTGAAAAAAGTTTATTGAAAGGAAAAGTAGGGAAAGTATGTTTCCAAGAGATGGAAGCAAGCCTCGAGCAAGAAGAGGTGGCTCAGTGGGTTGAGTGGTTGCTTTGCAGCCCCAGGGTCTGAGGATTGAATCCTGGCCCTGGCCCACATGGACCCATGTGCTGAACTGGGGTCTGGTCCCTGGTTCAGTTCTCCACCAGAGAAGTGAAGCCCTTAGCTCAGCCCCCAGCTCACTGAGGTATGCCTCTCATGCAGGATTTCCCGAGCTGGTTCCTGCCCTGTGTGGCCTCCACCCACCTGTGGAATGAAATTATGTAGAAAATTAATGATTTACAACTATGGAGACTGCTCTGGGCCCTCCTTCTTCTCTCTGTCTCTCTCTGTCTCTGTTTTTCTCTGTCAAAAACAATAAAATAAACCATAAAAAAAAAAAAATAAAAAAGAAGAGGTGGCTCAACAGGCCTTTTTTTAATTGAAAAATCATTTTATTTATTTATTTTATTTTAAGATTTATTTTATTGTTTGAGAGAAGTTTAAAAGGTGGGGGGAGGGGGAAAGGCCCAGAGCAGTCTCCACAGTTGTACATCATTAGTTGTGACATGGTTCCATTCCACAAAGATGGATGTGGGGCTGCGTGGGGTGAAGACCAAACCCGATGCCTCCAGCATGGGAGGTGAGGACCTTCACCACTGAGCCATCTAGGTAACATTTTTTTTTTTTTATCATGGCTCAAAGAACTGTTGACCTAGAGGAGGTAGTTTTCAGCAAACTTCAAAGGAATATTTTTAAGTACTTTCTTTATTAAAGACCATAGTTGACTATAATTATGGAATAAGTAATAAATACACATTTTCATGTGTACTATGGCTCATTTCTAAATCCTCTGGATATATTTTCACATTTTGCCAACCTATACACTTTTACCTCTGTTAAAGAAAAACCAAAGTGGAGGCCACAATTTGAGTTTACCCCTAAGCCAACAACACATAGCCATGTAACCAAAACATAAACTGTCTTGATTTCCCCAAAATGCTGACTCTGGCCTTAAACAAAATTTTAGTTTTTTTCATGTCAGTATGATCTTGCAGCTTCCTATCCAATCAGGGGCAAACAAGTCAGCTTATGCAGCGCTACTACACAGAACGGAATGTAAGTTTCTGGTAACCAATCACAACATGCAAAGAATGTATTTCTTCATTCACGCTTTATAAACTGAGCTGTAACTGCTGAGAGCTGGCTCTTGACAACTTTTGATTTTGAAGTCCCCCTGTTCATAGTTTGTTTCTTGCTCAATAAAATATTCATATCAAGTAAGTTCTCTAAATTTTAACACTTTTTTACATTAATTTATCTCATTCATGGGATCTAGAAACAATTGAGACTATAGACAACTAAAAGTAGCTGTACTGTCTTTTTTTATGCATATATGTAAAAGATAGATGCATTTTTCTTTTTGTTCCCTCATTGGAAGCCAAGCAAATACAATGTTAATAAAAAACTGCACAGCAATGACTGAACTTATTCTCTTTGATAACAGATGGAGCTGAGTTTCAGCCGGTCCTCTTGTCAGCTTCCTAGTCACCTATTATCCTCGCAGTAATCAGCAACGTGAGCATGATTTTGTTAGATGGTAGTGACCAAGTAATCAAAACTCCAATAAACTTCTTCCTCTATCCCCTCATCTTTGTAGATCTCTGTACGCCACCAATGTCACTCCTAAGATGATGGCCATTTTTCATCTAAGACAGAAACCATCTTCTTCGTTCACTCCTTTTAACAATTCCACTTTTTTATTGTGCTGGTAATCACTGATTATTATGTGCTTACAGTGTATGGTCACTATACAACCATCTGCAAGCCCTTGTTAAATGGTAACAAAATATCCAGGTGTGTCAGCCTCTCTCTGGTGGCTGCTCCTTATATGTATGGCCTTACAAATAGTCTGCACAGACCATCCTGGTGCTTCTGTGTTAGACTGTGTGAGCCTACCTTTCTTAGTCCTCCCCTGCTCAGATACCTATGTCAAAGATTGCCAGATTTGTTGAACCACACTGTCTTTTGAAACCTAAATATAATTTACAGAGGATTAAACAAAAATATTGGAATTGTGGGCTTTTAATGCAACTTTCTTCTTTTAAGATGTGTAACAAAAGAAACAGAAGGCATTGTATTATTAGTGGCAATAGTTTTTAGTTGCAACTAAAAGAGTTTGTCTTGTTTCTTTGCATTTTGTGTTCCTATTACTTGGGCATTATTGTTATTTATTTATTTTTAACTTAAATTGACTTTTGCCGGAGGAAGAGCAGAACTGTAACTTGAAAGCTTCTTCTTCTCTCTACATTGTTTTAAGAAATAGTTGATTCTTTCCTGTCATTAGGGGAAATGGTGCCTATAAGACAACATGATGTTTACCAACCACCCTAAAATACTTCCTTGAGATGATTTTCTCCAGGCCTCTTTCCTTTTCATTCACCGATAGTTGAATTTCTTTCTCCCTGGTGAAGGGAGTGGTCTCAGTTTCTAATTGATATTGATGGACCAATTCTTTTTTGTTGGAAGCAGAATATTCTTTCTTGTTCATCACTATCTCACCTTTTGTTAATTTTGTATTCTTGGTTAACTAAGCCATAAAGAGGAGAGCTGGTGTGAAAAGGAGTTTTTTGTTTATTTGTTTGTTTGTTTGTTTGTTTTGGACAGTTGACATCACAATATTCCCAGGACTACCCTCTGAGAAACCCGTCAGTGAGGTTTTCATGGAATGTTTAGTCCCTCCCACTTAGCTATTCCTTGTGACTACAGTTGAACCTGAAAGCTGAAAATTGTTACTCACTGGCCAGTTTCTCTCCTAATTACTGTAGCCTTAATAATACCATAATCTTTCAGTGCCAAGCAACCAATGAATGTTAAAGGGAAATAATCATCTTGTAATTCAGACTGGTAGGAAGCTGTCATTTCTAATTACTTATCATAAGAGAAGACATTGCAATTAAAGTTTCTGTCTTAGACTAGAGCCTCCACACACAGGCACTGTCTCCATTGATTCATATTTTTGGCTGTCTAAAAAGGCAAAGTCAGCCAGGTTGACCATATGCTCATCCAAATTGCTTTTTATCATGATGGAAGATAAGTTACAGATGTTTCATTTTTGGTAGGTTTTATATAGACTTGGAGAGCTGGTTAGTGAAAGCCAAGTCCCTTAGATCTAGAAGAGTTATTAGGGATTATTTCAGAATGAAATTTAGACACACTTAAACACACAATCACTCTATTTTTTGAGAGCCCATAATGGTCAGAGGCTTGGGATACAAAAATAATTTTGTCTGTTGCTCCATCCAGAAGATGCTTTTCAGTCCTCACCCTACTTGATTTTTGTGGCAAAGACAATATTATAAAATTACTAAGTTCCATTTTATTTTCCTCTTCTTAGATGTACATGATAACTGCATTTTCTTAATTTCTGTATAGTTCATTTAAAACCTATTCCTTTTTTTATTGTTAAATTTATTGGGGGTGATATTGGCTGGTAAAAATTACATAAGGTAGGTTGCAAAAGTACAACTCTACATTACATTGTCAATGTACTGCATTGTGTGCTCACCACTCAGAGTCAGTTCTCTTTCTATCACCATAGATTTGATACCCCTTCCCTGAAGTCTACTTCTGGCAAAAATCTCTGAAGGACAGTTATGTATGTCATTTCTGTGCTAAAGCTCAGAAGACCATGTGTGAGTCCTCCATGCTCTCACTCTGTTATGATGGCAGAGGCCTTATCTTAAGAGGGTAGAGACACAGGATGGATCCCACCTGGACTCTTGGATCAATGTTCAGAGTGAGGTTCCTCAGAGTCTCACAGCAGACTGAGTGTGAGGGAGAAGTAAACTTATAGAACAAAGTCACTGTGCTGTTGGGAATTATGTCATTGCTGCAGCATCACCTAGCTTATTCTGACTTAAACCCTCCTTGGAGGCCTCTAACTCTGCCAGTCTTCTTTGAATTATGATTCAAAATTCTCCTGATTTTCCTGCTACTTGTTGGCTTCATCTCCTCAGTCTGCCTTTAAGGTTCTTCCCAGTCACAGTCTTTAAATACTGGAGTTTCTTAGTTTGTTTAAACTCGGGCCCTCTTCTCTTCTCATTCTATTCAGTATTTTGATATCAATTACCATATGATTAGGACTCTCAAATCTATATCTCTAGCCCACTCTTCTGTCTAAATTATATGAGGACTGTATGCAAAGTATCCAGCCTTGTAGTATGAAAAATACAGGCAGTTATGGCTAGATTTTTTTCTGGACAGCCCTTGTATATTCCTATACATATCTACCTACCTACTAGATGTCTTACATGCATCTCAAGCTCAATCTTTTCAAGATTTAACTTAAAAGCTCTTCTTTTCTCAAACATGTTCCTCCTCCAGTTTTCTGTCCTCAGTGAGTAATATCACCATACGTTACAGCTATTCTCCAAAGATGGCCCCAATGAACCATACGTTTCCATATTCACACTCTTGCTTAGACCTTCCTACGTTAGATCTGTCTGGCATTATGACCCATTTTAACCAACAGAATGTAGAGAAAGTGAGACAGGACATTGGCAGCTTCTGCCTTTGCACTTGTAGGAGCCATGAACCACTTAAAATGTCCAGTTACCCTCCATGGAGACAGTGAGGTTCTGAGTCTACATGGAAAGAAGGGAGAAGCCCAGCTCTCCCAAAATTCCAGCTGAGCCAGTTTCCCAGCTTCTGTACCAATGCTCCAGACATGTAACTGAAGCCATCTGGGAGGTTCTAGCCCAAGCTTCCATCTGACTGCAAACACATGAAAGAGCCCAAGCAAGATCAGCAGAACATCCAATAGAGTACAGTCAACTGACAGAATCATGAGAAATAATAAAACATTTGTTTGTTTAGCCCTAAATATTGAGTCGTTTGTTATATAGCAATATAGATAGTTGAAACACTATGTCCCCAGAAACCTGGGGATCATTCATTATTTCTCTCCCACATCCTCCACATCTAGTTTCCAGCTTCTTTGACTACATTTTAAATGTTGCTTGAATAGTATCGTTTTCTCTATATGCCATTGATAATTTCATATTACCATCACCCCCTTCTCTAGAACTGGATCCATCCTGCAGCAAGATGGGTCATCTAAAATGCAAAGATGTTTATGGTCTTTGCTGGCCACCTAAAATCCTACCATGGATTTCTATGGTTTTCAGGATAAAATTCAACCTTCTTAACATTGCTTCCAAATCTGTGCAGGCACTGGTCCTTGCCAATCTTCTAGCTTTATCTTAACCTGTCTCTACATTTAATTTCCATGATGGGGATACCAGGATGGCTGAACGGGCTAAGCGCTCACTTTGCAGCCCTGAGGTCCAAGAATCGAGTCCTGGTTCCGGCCCCGGCCTCTGCAGACCCATATGGTGAACTGTGGTGTGCTTTCCATGGTGGGGGTGGGTTGAGGGTGGGGGTGGCAGCTTGGTTGGGGTAAACTTCCCATGTGTGGGAGATCCCTGATTTGGCCCCCAACTTATGGGTGTGTGCCTCCCATGTGGGAGGCCCCCAGCCTGATTCCTGCCCTACATGGCCCCTTGCCCACCTGTGTAGAATGAAACCATGTTGAGAAACTAGTGATGTACAACTATGGAGGCTGCTCTGGGTCCTCCCCCTTCTCTCTGTCTCTATCCCTCTCTGTCAAAAACAATAAAATAAGTCTTAAAAAAAATATTTCTTTGGGTGTCATGTTGTCTCTTGACTTTGCTCTTTTATTCGTTGTTCTTTCTACCTAAAATAATTTTCCCCCTGGTCATTGCTTCCCTTTCTCTTTTTTCAAATTCCTACTTATCTTTCAGGTATCAGGATAATTATGAATTCCTCCTGGCTACTTTCTCTAATCTTCCAAGCCTGGATTAGTTATCTCTGCCTAGTTTACCCATATCATTCATTAATTCGTTCATTCATTAAAATTATTGAGCTTATATAATGACTCATATATTATAGTACCCTTCCCATATAAAAACACTCACCATTTTGTTCTATAATGATTTGTTTGCCTAGTTCTGCGACTAGCCTATAGATTCTTCAAGAAACAAGCCCATATTTATATCATTTTACTTTTTACCCCTGGTGTTGAGCACATAAAAATGCTGACCACATATGTAATAAATGAATGAAACAAAAGGTAGTCTTGATTGATATTATAACTAGTGGAAGAAAATTGTTCAATAGGTACTGAGTTCTGACAAAGATACCACGTAATAATTTAGTAGATATTTGGCAAAAGAAAAAAGTTCTTGGCTTATCGGAGGCAAACTACAATTTTTAGTGACAAATTAAGTTAAAAAATCAAGTCCAATTTGGTTTTCTGAAATCAAAGTTATCCACAAATTGGAGAGCTGTGATAGAGACCATTCAGCATTAAGCCAGCAGCTTTGATTTTGGACCATTACAAACACCAGGTTAGATAGGAATGCTAACTACCAAAGGTCACTATATCTTGTATTTCACAAAGTGCCCTGGTAACATCTGAGCACTTAGAAAACAGCTTGAATGTTTTATTATATATTCAAAGAGACATGGCACTGAGAAATTCTTCATCCATTATAGAAGATCAAATATGCCTCAAAGATGAGTGGTTTCCAGGATGCTCAGACATGTAATAGTAATTGTAGTCAATCCCAGGAATAACTCTGCTCCTGGTTGACTGCCATTAGATAGCCTAGAAAATGGTAGGTAGACCAGTCTCCTTAAATAGCTTGCCCTCTTCAAAGGTCTTCAGATAAATGCCACTGGGTCTCTTGGCCCCATTTCAGAGAAATTTCTGCAAAAAACTTGGAGTAGCCACCAAAGAATAAAGGGGCTCACAAACAAGGAAAGCCCCTGCCATCATGGAATACATATTATTGATCATCTGCAGCCATTCATGTTGGCATCATTGTTTCTGGTTAGAGAGGTCCTTATATTTATTACAAAGCTCTTCCACATTTAGCCTAATTTCAGTAGTCCTTTTGAATAGTAGGCATTTATGAGAAGCCAGCTCAAGTCCTTTGTGAAAGTATTTTGGATACAAATAAACATTTAATGTAACATTTGTTTGTTAATTAAGATACAGGCTATATTCCAAAGAGTAGCTTCTCTGGTATTGAAAATATGTGTGAATTCCATTTTTTTAAATGGCTTCTGAAAAATGTTTTTCACTGAGAATATTATTTTACAACAACAAATAATAATTAATAAAATATAGAGGTAGAAGGGACTGTAATAATTATTTTGTCTAAGCCTGACATCATACACCTAAGGAAGATAAGACCCAGAAAAGATGTGATTTACTTGATCTCTGATGAGAAATGCAAACATTAATCACAGTTAGGTTTTGTTTGATATTTTCAATTAAATGTCAATTGATAGCTGATATCCTCAAGAGCAGGGAAGAACTTTGGCTTTCTGGTCATACCATTTTTTCACTTTTCCTCCACCCCAAACATGACAAATTGGCTTACCACTAAAGATGAATGAATGTGTTTGAACCTGGAATATTTGTGGTTCTCTTGGGGCATTTGAATAAAAGAGCTTGGGTTACTGTATTCATTTGCTAGGGCTGCCATGGGAAAGGACCACAAAGTGGGTGGCTCAAAACCCAGAAATTTATTGTATCACAGTTTTGGGGGCTAGAAATCTGAGATTAAGATGCTGGCAGGATTAGTTACTTTTCTTGGATGTGAGTGAGAATCTGTTTCATGCCTTTCCCTTAGATTCTGGTGGTTTTCTGACAACCTTTGTCATTCAGCGTTTGTAGATATATCACCCCAATTTCTGCCTTCTTTTTTTTTTTTAAAGATTTATTTTTATTGTTTTTGACATACACAGATACAGCAACAGAGAGAAGGGGGAGGGCCCAGAACAGCCTCCATAGTTGCACATCATTGGTTTTTCCACATAGTTTCATTCCACAGGTGGGTGGGGCTGCACAGGGCAGGAACTGGGCCAGGGTCTCATCTCAGTGAGAACCGAACCTGGGGCACTCCCCAGTTCAGCATAAGGGTCTGCATGGGCTGGGGCCGGGACTCGATCCTTGGTTCCCGGGGCTGCAAAGTGAGCTCTTAACCCACTGAGCCATCCTGGATTCCCCAACTACCTTCTTCTTCTCAAGGTGTTTTCCATGTGCTTATGTCTGTGTCCAAATTTTAATTTCCCCTTTTTATGAGAACACCAGTCATATTGGATTAGTGGTCCAGCCTATTACAATATAACCCCACCTTAATTAACTACATCTGTAATCATCCTGTTTCCAAGCAAATAGGATGGTGCTGGGCATCAGAAATTTAACACATGAATTTTGGAGGGACATAATTCAACTCATATGACTTAGTATAGGCTAAATAGATGGCAAAACCTCTTAGTGGCTGGTTTATTTTGAGGGATGAGTTCTGGACCAAGATAGATATAAGGAGTTTACCTGAAGTTTGGGCATGGTCCTCAGGATGTCCACTATCAGTTTCTCACAGAACATACCCAAGCCTGGGCCTATGTCTGTTCATGGCCACCTGGGACGTTGGTGGCTATGTGTCTCAAGTCCAGACTTCTTTAGAGGAGAACTGTGTACCTGACCCCTCCAATCTATAAGAGGTATGTGGTTGCCATTTGGCACCAGAATGGTGAATGAACTTCTATTTTTACTAATTGGGCAGGTCTACTGTATCTAGAAATTTAAAAAGTAAAGTAGCCATTATGGCAAAAGGTAAAAAAAGACTCAAAACTTAAAGTAGTAAAATTCAATAATTTCCCCCATCCTGAGCCCTTATAGTTCTAGAGAATGGGTCAAACTCTGAGACTGTGGCTTTGAAATTATACAGAATAAAAAAAAGAATGAGTTACAGATTCTAACCCCTAGGTCATCTAAAAGCATAAAGCTTGGGAAGGGAATGAATAATTGTGCACCAGAATTGGCTGAATTTACTTATTTTCCTTGATTCATCACTGCTATTTTATAAACAAATGTGAACTACCAGCACTCATCATTGGAGATAAATAAGTCTTTAAAATATTGTTAGGAAGTTTTAAATGCTTTATGGATGCCTGAGAAATATTGAGACATATTCTTCCTGATGATTGAACATTATGCATCTAGGAGTTATTCCTCAAACCAGATGGTTTGTGCTCCAGCATAGCACCAGTTTACAGAAAATGGTGATTCCAGGTGCCAAACAAAAATTTAGGGCATTCATATAATGCTTTATGTAAGAGAATTAGCAGCAACTCAATGCTGTGTGTCTTCAAAAGAGGAAACTAAGCAGACAGCCTTATTAATTTAGCATTTAGACTTGAAATACAGTACAACCAACATCCATCATCTCATTGAAATTCAATTAAAACATGGTTACTGGCCAAAGAAAAGGAGACGATTCTCTGTCTCTCTCTCTTCTCTCTCTTTCTCTCTTTTCTCTATCTTTTTGGAAGAATTATTGATAATGGTTCTTTAAGTATGGGAGCAAATTTGAAAGTGTATTTTAAATGACTCCTTCTAATAAAAAAGAGAATTTTTGTAGTTATATAATTGCTATTAAAGTATTCTGACACCAGCAATGGTGGACAGGTAAGGTTATTTTAAGGTCTTCTTTTTAAGAACCTTTGATCTTATTCTAAAATTCTTTGGATCTTACAAAAAATATTTTCTTATATGGCAGAGAATGTGTAACAGCAATTATCCACTCAGCCCAGATTCATTCCATGATTAAAAAAAAATGTTATTTGCTAATACATACCATACATCACACAGGCAAAAGGTTAAGCCCACAGGTTTGGTAACAAGATTTGCTGTGTTAAACGCAATTGAGTCTCAAATTTTAAGCAGTTAAATGTCTTAATTTGTTCTTTTCTTCCTACCATAATATAATGAGGATAAACTTTGACACGTAGCAGCTCTGAATAGAGAAGATTTCTCCTTGTTCATTGTTTCTCAAACCAATCTTCTGTACTGAAATTCAATTTCTGAAGTGCCTTACAGTCCTTAATCCAGGTGACTGCAATGAATCCACTTGGAACATCACAATCATCTGAAACAAAAGCACACTCTAGAAGCCAGACATACTTAAGACAATCAAATGTTGTTAGTTACCAAGTGTAAATAACTCTTTTAACCTCTTACTAACTGCCCTTTAGCTTACTGACTCCTGCACAGGTTGCTAAAGGGGATCACCTTGACTCTGAAATAGATAGTATGAATCTCTCTGTGTTAAGTATTTATGTGTCTCCTTAATACGTAATTCATTTTTCTGGTGCCTTGGCCCAAACATTGTCAATTCAAGTAGTGCCTGTGGATTAAAGAAGGAAAACGACAGTGTGCTTTCCAAAGGACCCATGAGAAAACTATCTATAGCGGCCCCTCTACCTCAGGCTTCAATATTTGAATATTAAATGTTACAATTTTTTTTTTTGTATCAGTAAGCCTTCCATCTTCAGGAAAGGCCAACGGAGGAAGTGATATAGTCTTTAGAAAATCAAAGAAACACAACATTAGATTTGTGGGGAGAAACCATGAATTTGAATTTGACCACACTTGGCTATCTTTTTGCTTGCTTTTTAACAAAATTGTGTTGGGACACATGTGTTTCCTATGACTTGGTTAGACTGAGTAGTTGGACTTCACTGTTTACATAGACCCTTTGTAAACAGGAGAGCTCCCAGGCCCTGGGAATAAAGCTAACTTTCTAGAATTTCTATGAAGTAACTGTTGAGTTAAAAAGAGATCACAATTCTTTTGGTTTTTGTTTCCCCCCAAATGGAAAAGTGAAGAGGTTGGTATTGAGGAAAATAAATAAGAAACATGTTAATCTTTGTAAAAAGAAAAGAAAAGAAAAGAAAGTGGGGGGGGGGGTAAGTAAGGTAAGAAAACATCTTTTGCTTTAAGTCATTTTACATTTACATTTTGTTAGTTTTGGTGAAACATTTGTGGTAGTTCCCAGCATTAGTGTCATTAAATTCTGTCTTCTGGTATAAATTTAAGAATTTTTTTTTTTACTCTTTGATTTGAGCCAGTATGTGAATCACTATACTTTTATGTGATTCACAAAAGAAAAGTGTGAGTAACATAAATAGACTATGTTGAACAACCTCACAATCTCACTTTCTCTAATATCTCTAGAAAGAACCTCAGTAAAAACAATGAAATTTCTAACAGCTTTAAAGTTGCTATTGTATTCTCTCTGCCTATCATAAAAGACAACCCAAGGATGAAAAATCTTGGAGTCACTGTCTCCCACAGTATCAATAGAAGGTCTGTTGACTCCCCAACATGTTTTTTAGGTGTGATTAACCCCTCCATCATTTTCAGGGCTTTGGTCTGATTGTTATAAACCATCTAGATAATCCCTCCCCCTAGATATTTGATTTATGTTCAAGCCAATTAATTGTCCAATCAGCAGGAATCTCAGAATTTTGGTTACGGTATATAGTTGAGGAAAACACCCTTTCTCTGGATAAGAAAGAAGTACCCGGTAAGTGGACTTAATATGCTGACAGATATAACCTCAGAGGGCCCACCCTTAGGGTGAAGTCTATCTTGTAGATGGCAGATATAAATGGAAAGATGGAAGAAACAGAGTCCACAATGACATCATTGAACTCTAGACTAAACAGTTATGGAACTCATATCACTGTAGTTTCATGAAACCTATAAAATCTCATTAGTCCAATGTGAGTTGGTTTTTCTCTTACTTGGAATGGAAAGCTCCCTAAATGAAATATTAGGCCTTCGCACAATTATAATACCACCTTATAACAAGCATAGGTACTTACAATTCTATCCTTGGTAGTTCTTTTTCTTTTTAATATTATGTTTATTTTAAGGTCAAAGTTTAATAAGTTCTATAATTTTTCCTTAGTAACACCTCTCTTGCCTTTAATAGCATTTAGAAACCCAGTTGGCTTTATTATTGTCATTCTTGTTTTTTCACCCCCAAATATAACTTTTGGGATATTGTTTTTTTGTTAAATTTATTGGGGTGACATTGGTTGGTAACAATTACATAGTTTCCAGGTGTACAATTCTACAGTACGCTGTCTATGCATTGCATTATGTGCTCACCACCCAGAATCAGCTCTCTTTCCATCACTGTATGTTTGATGCCCCCTCCCTACTCCCCCTCCACAACTCTCTCACCCCCCTCACCCCTTACCCTCAAGTAACCACTAAACTTTTGACTATGTCTATGAGCTTTTGTTTCTTTTCTTTTATTTTCCTTTTCTTTCTTTCTTTCTTTTCTCCTTCCTTCCTTCCTTCCTTCCTTCCTTCCTTCCTTCCTTCCTTCCTCCCTCCCTCCCTCCCTCCTTCCTTCCTTCCTTGTTATACTTACTGGGGTGACATAAATGGATATCAATTACATTGT
>PVKE010005700.1:0-57802 GCA_004027555.1 Craseonycteris thonglongyai
GGGCGCAGCGTGTGCACTCGAGTGGGTCATCCATTCTGGCGGGTCAGCTCGTGTGTCCTCTGCCGGCCCACATGTAGGTGCAGCGCTGAAGGGGGGAGTTCCAGCCACTGGTAACATTCTTTAAAAACGTCGTCAACGGTACGGAGTAATTCCGTGGAACGGAATCATGAGGCGGTGGCACCGGGGCTGGCAGCGTTCTGCACAGCCCTTGGGGGTGCGCGCTGAGGGCCGCGGAGCCGCGGGCCCACACACGTCCCTCCTGTCTCTAGACCGTCGAGCACATCAAGGTGGGCCTGCATGAGAAGGAGCTCTGGAAGAAGTTCCACGAGGCCGGCACGGAGATGATCATCACCAAGGCCGGCAGGTCAGCACACATGTTGGGGGCTGGTGGGTGGGTGCAGCAGGCACCAGCGGGGCTTCATCTGGGTCTCCCGCGGGGGTGGGGGCGACACTGGGTCCTTCTGCCACTCTGGCCTTAGCCTCACGTCCTGCCGTTTTAGGGCTGGGTTTTGGGGAGCCCGCAGGGGGCTGCCCCCAAAGGGAGAGCCTGGAAGGAAGGGGGAGAGGGGCAGCACTATGTAAATAAAATGCAAATGAGGGGCCTGACGCCGAGGTCCCCTAAGGCAGTGTTGGTCCTGGGGGTGGGGGGCTGCTTTGTCCTTGTTTGGCTACCTGCGGGGTCTCTCAGCATTACATTGATTGGAGACCTGGAGATGCCCCTCAGCAGATGGAGGAAGGGGACAGGACTAGTTCTCCTATTTCCTTAACTTTTAGGGGGCAGCGCGAACCCCAAATCTGTCGTCCCAAGAAGCTGTTCCTCTGTTGCCAGCCCCGGCTTCTGCCAAGGGGAAGGCACCGTTAGGCTGTGTGTGTGTGTGTGTGTATGTGTTGTTCGGAAAGCGGCTCTCTGGTGGCTGCCAGAACGGATGATTTATAAAGTGGAAACATCTTTAAAATGCGCTGGTGTCTGTGGGAGAGAAGCGGGAGGAGAGGGTGAGAGGAGGAAGATGCAGACGGGCTTGAGAGGGAGGGACCGCTGGGGCGGTGAGTCTGGGTGGGGCAGAATTAGGGGAGCGGTTATCAGGTGGAGAGAGACGCCGAAAGTTCAGGTCCAGGAGCCCTGTCACTCACCCCACTCCGCATCCCTCACATGCTCATACTTTGATTTCTGGGGGACAGGTGAGGTGCGGAACCGTCCCTTTGCCTGGTTGTGGGTGTTCTAAGGAATAAGAGGGTGAAGAATCAAGGTCCACTGACCTGGAGGCAGAGAGCAGGGGCTTTGGTTCCAGCTCTGCCACTTCCCCTATGCAACCCTCAGGCAAGGCTGTCCCAGCTCAGCTCCTTTCTCATCTCCACCTGTAAAATAATTCGTCCTTCTTCATACAGTTGTGTGTAATGCAACTAGCACAGCTCCTGGCACATGGACGCACACAATAAACGCTAGCTGTAACGTTAGTAGAGTGAGTGCTGATCATATTAATCGTGCTTAGAGAAATGCCTGGTGTCCACTCAGCATTTGTTCTCTAGTTTTTAGAGAACCCTGCTGAACTGCTTAGGGAATGGTAGGGTATGCAAAGGAAGCAACGCGTGGCTGGTTTGCTGTGTGCCGTGTAGGGTGCTGTGGTCCTTGTCTGTTCACTGGCAGGCCTTGCAAGGAGTCAGGAGCCCAGGCACCTGGCAGCCCTCAAGCCTATGTCAGGGTGGTGGCAAGGCCACCCAGGTCTCTATCTGCAGAGGGAGCAGGGAGATGTTAGGTCCTGGGTTTGCTGCATTTGGGGAAGGAGGGAGGAGGATGCATTAGGGGATCCTGGCGGGGCATGTTGCATGGAGTGGTCATTGAAGTGTGGGGAACCAGGTGTTACAAGTGCTGCCTCTTCCTAGCTGTGAGTACTTGGGCGGGTCCCTAAACTTCCTGTGGCTCAGGGCTGTTAGGTAAAACAGACATAGTGACTATAGACCTGCCTACCTGCCATCCTTTCCTTTTCCGTTACTGTGAGACTCAAACCAGGGATCATGTGAGCAGTGCATGGTAAATTGTTGCATGGATTACAGGTGTGAAGAGGGGAGGATTTATTTTCTGTGACTGCCAGGGTAGGTGGAAAGAAAGAAGCGAAGAAAGAGAAAAAACTTACATTTTTTAGGCCGCAGAAATAACCTTGTCTCTTAAAAATGAATGAATGGGCAGCATGTTCTTTGGGCATGCCTGGCCTCTGCTATTTTAAACAAAAGGCATTTGTGATTCTCCTCAGTGGGGTTTCCTGCATCTGCTTGGGTCCCTCCCACCCCCACAGACATCCCCCCCCCCCACACACACACACAACACACACGTACGCACACTTCCAGGGGTGGCTGGCTTCAGACAGGCCTTTGTGCCTGATCCTACTGGAAACTTCTAGATGGGCCTCCAGGAATGATGCTAATTTTTACATGGCTGTGATGATGCTGGCCAGTCATGGAATCATCACAGTCTTCTCATTTCTCTGGCAGGAAGTTATCCTTGCACCAAGTCCAGTCCTTAAGAACGTCACTAGCCTCATCGCCCCTCCCCCACAGTGCTCACAGCTCCCTTTTCCTCCTGCATAGCTGACTTCAGAGACCACTTTCACGGCTCTGATCCCTGTGCCCCTCCCCCTCCTCGTTGTCTCCCTCCCTTGGGCCTCAGAGGCAGCTGGCTTTGCTTGGGTTGGTGGCTCCTCAACCTCCTGTCCTGAACCTCTCCTTGTTCCCTTCTCTGCATCTCTACCAGCAGCCTTCCTGGGCCACTTCCATTTCTGGAGCCTTCTCCTGAGCCTTGACTCACAGATACCGGTAGAGCTGGAGAACAGAGAGAACATAAACATGGCCGCAGAGAAGCAAAAGCACTTGGCTCTTGTAGATACAAGCAAGGTTAGGCAGTTGCCGGGTGGACACATGCCAAGTAGATGATGTCCCACCTCCAGAACAAAACCCCAACTTTGAGAAATCCCCTGGGTTGCCTATTGACAAGGCCCCAGTTTAATGCTCTGAACGGAGTTGTGGCTCTGCCCTCGAGGCCCTGGCAGGTTAGGGCATGGTAATTGCTGTCTGGTGCAGGGAAGGGCAGGTCCTAGAGAAGGAGGGGCCACAATATTCTCACGGCAGTTTGAATCCTTGGATCATAGCCTCTTTCTTGTCTCAAGCCCTTGAAGGTCTGAAGGCCAAAGTAGAGAATAGTCCCCTTCATTGCATCATGACTTTGAATTCTCTCAACAATTTTATCTGGTGAATAAAACGCCAGCCACAGTGTGAGACATCAGTTTCTGAATGCTCAGGAACCCCTGGCATCAGGTGTAAGGTGGGGACTCCTCCCCACCCAGCCTCTGTTCCTCTCAGTCCCCTGAACCAGAGGGTGCATGCTGTTGAGTGCAGAGATCAGACCCGGCTCTGTGCCTCCTCACATCCCTGCCAAGCTTAATACATGTGAGAAACTGCATTTTTCTCCCAAACACAGATAAAAGTGAGCCCCACAAACATTTAAATATAAACCTCCCCAAAATGAAAATTTCCTAACTGTTTGACTGCTCTACGCCTAGGTCATGGTTGTGCCACCAGATAAATCTCCACTATCAGCCTTCATAGCCTGTTGAGTTCAATGTTGCTTGTGTTAGTGACAGTGAATTTGTGTTTGAAAAATGAACTACCGATGAGAACTCCTGTTGAACCTGTATTGTTTGTTATTCTGAGGCAAGGATTTGGCCCGGCTTAATCCGGGGCTTCAAAGCCAATTGCCCTCACTCTGTATACAGAGCGTCAGAACCCAGTGGCGTGGGTGATAAGAGAAGCAAGGGTTGGAGACACTGGGAAAGTGGGTTGGGGAGAGAGTGCTTTGATCTCTTTCTAAAGTATTTTCTGAAAGCAAAAGTCTATCAGAAGGAAATGTCTTAAAAAAAAAAAATCTAAGAGAAGCAACTGACCTTCCAAAACAGCATCCATTCCACACACTCTCACTCCTGCCCCCTACCTCAGGGGAAATACTTCTTTAAAATGCTTAGAGTGAATTAGAAAACTGTGTGTGTGTGTGTGAGTGAGAAGTGGAAATAAATTACGTAGCTTTGGCTACAAAAAATTTGGTTTCAGTAGAGGCAGCAACCAGCAACCCTACCCCTTACCCCCTGCCCCCAACCACCCTGCCTCCAAACAGCCTTGGTTGCTGGGCCCTGGCCTCTTCCCAACATACCCAGATTCTTCCTCAAGACCCCCAGACACTAAACGATAGAAAGATGGGACCCTCTGCATTTTGCCTACAGCCTGTTCCTTTCAGACTCTGGGCTCCACAGTGTGTGTGACAGACACACACAATTTTTAATGTCCATTTTATTGAAGTGGAACCGTACTACATGAAAGTGAACAATTCTTCATTGTACAGCTCGATATAGACTTTCACAAAGTGAACACACCCGTGTGACCATCACCCAGATCAAGAAACAACATTACGGGCCCCCAGAGCCCTGCTGTGCGCCCTCCAGTCACCACACACACACCCTCGGCTCCCTGCTCCAAATTTCTAGCCCGTTCAGTTCGCTCTTGCACCGACATTGGAGGGAAGGCGCGCAGCTCCTCCCGGGCCGCTCCCCGGGAAGTCGGGCTGCGGTGAGTCCCCGAGGCCCGGTACTCCCTGCCCCACCCGCGGGATTGTTGCGGGGCGAGCAGGTCAGCGCCTCGAATTGGCGGCTCCCCGAACGCAGCCGTAACTGGCACCGCCGCTCTCAGCAGCGAGTTTGCATGTACGGATTTGTTGCCAAATACAAATGCCCCGAAATCCCTGCTCCGCGCCCCGCCAGCCTCCCCCTCCGAGAAACGTCCAAGGAAGCTTATCTTAGTTCATTCGAAAACCATTTCCGATATGAAGGCGCGAACGGCTCCAGCCCCGCTCCCTTACGGGTGCAACAGGCTGTAGGCTGTTGGACGCTCAGAGGAGAAAACCTGGGCTTGCCTCTCCCCGGGCCGCGAGGCAGGCGGCTTGTTATTCCCCAGCGGAGCGGTTTCCGCGTGTGCCCGGGAGCGCCCAATGTGCCTGCGGGGCCGGAGCCCGCGGGGCGGAGGAACAGGGGAGCAGGGAGCGGGCGCCGGGGCGCGGGGAGATGGGGAGATGGGAAGAGGGCGCCGGGCACAGTGACAAGGTGGGGAGAGGGCATCAGGGCGTAGGGACAAGGTGGGGAGATGGGGAGAGGGCGCTGGGGCGCGGGGACAAGGTGGCGAAAGGGCATCAGGGCGCAGGGACGAGGTGGGGAGAGGGCGCTGGGGCGCGGGTAGATGGGGAGAGGGCGTCGGGGCGCAGGGAGATGGGGAGAGGGCGCTGGGGCGCGGGAACAAGGTGGCGAGAAGGCATCAGGGCGAGGGGGACAAGGTGGGAGAGGGCGTCGGGGCGCGGGGAGATGGGGAGAGTGCACCGGGGCGTGGTGCTGGGGGGCTGCAAGATGTCCCAGGACAGGCGTGCCAGAGCCCTGCATCCAGCGCCGGCGCAGGGCTGAGTGCGCTACAGGCTGCTTAGCGTCATTGCCTCTCTTCTTAGCCCTCCCCTCTGCTCCCACTGTGGTGTTCATTTCCGCTCTAGGTGTTGGTTTTCAGGTACATTTTATGTCCTAAGTCACAGAAAGAATTCACTCAACTCCACCGGCTCATCCGTTTCCACAGAGAGGACCTCACAGTGCAGGGTGAGCCTAGAGAAGTCGCAGCCCCCACTGCCAGCCTGGCCTTTGTGGCCCAGTCCTGGTGTAGGTGCCCTTGCCCAGCCTGTGGGACAAGGGGCAGATGCCCTGGGCTTGGTCAGGAGCCTATGAGGTGGGTGGAGTGCGTGCTTCTTGTTCACACTCAGCCTCCTCTTCACATGGAACAGCCAGCCCTTCCGTCTGGAGCCCCAGATGCGGAGATGCATGTGCCCAGGGTCTCCACACAGCGTGCTCTCCGTAGCCAAAAGAGGTCACCAGACTGTACCCTGGCAGAGACAGTGAGATACCTGGTTCCATGAAGGCAGTGGGGCTTAGCCTGTAAAGACTTTTGAACTCCCGCCTCCGACCAGACACCTTGGCCTCCCTCCCTGCTTCTGAGGGGTGCTGCCCTAGAGAGAGGGCGGGTCTAAGAGATACCTTCCTTCCCTGCCCCAGCTCCTGTAAGACCCACCTCACCCCCACCTAGGCTGCTATCAGTCAAGAATCTGGTGTACAGTCAGTTTCTGGAAGCCTCATCGCAGGGCAGCAGCTGGGCTCTTTATGGGCCTTCTGAGAAGCAGGTCGTGAGTGTCAGCGGCCCCTGAGGCCGGAGGGAAGCACAGCAGGGAGGAGGGGGAGGCCGAGGGGAGGACAGGGCCCCTTCCTCCTCTCAGCCTCATGTGAAGGCCGTTGAAGGGGCTGCAAGCCCTGTTCTTGCAGCCCCCTTTGTGGTCACTGGCCCAGGGGGAAGCCATGCCTGCCCTCCACGGCTGCCCCCGGGGGCGTTACAGGAGGAACAGGCTAAGTGCAGGGCACTGGTACCGGCTGGCCCACACACAGCCAGGGCTGCCCCATTTTGTGGCCGTTCCTGTAGCAGTTACAAAATGGTGGCCTGGAAGGGCCAGGATTTTTGGCCTTCCCCCAGGGAGTGGGGAGGTGAGGCAGCTGCTGCCCTCCCTCCTGTCAGCTTTAGACCCACCAAGGGAGAGGCTGGGCCAGGAAGGAGGGCAGTGCTGTTCCAGCTGCCTGTGCCCTCAGGCCAGGCAGGGGGCTGGTGAGAGGGAGGCAGGATTGGGTTCCTGAGAGGGGGTGGGGTGGACATTTGAAAATGCTTTCAATTGACATCTGAGACAAATTCTTCCACAGGATTTATAAGTCCCTAGACGTGCAGCTAGAACTCCCCCCTCCCTCCAGGCACGCACACATGCACACATGCGCACTCTGCCATGTCCTCAGTCCCAGGCGCTTGTGCATACACATGCTCACACCTCCCACATCCCTGGCCCACTGCAGCGCTCTCACCTGCCTGTCCTCCAGCCAGAGAGGCTGCAGGGCTGGGGCTGGGCTGGGACCGTGTGGATCCCTGCATCTCTGGGCCTGGCCGGGCCTGCTGTGGGGTCTGCCAGTTTGCAGAAGCCCTGATCCCTTCTGGATGTCCTGCCCTGCCCAGGTAAGCTGGTGCCTCTGTTGACAAAACTGGGGGCTGCAGTCAGCTGTTTGAGGGGTCTGGGACAGCTTCTCCTGGGGGCCCCTGTGCCGTCTCTCAGCTTAGGGAGAGGCAGAAGACCATGATGGCTTTCCTAGGGTGGACTGCTCGGGCACTCGTCCAGCTCAGGGGGCTTGGTTCCGGATGTGCTTGGTGTCTTCAGAGAGGTTTGGATTGTGCCTCTTTCTTGGGCAACACCCTTGTGGGAGATCTGGGAGGGGGTGGGGGTCTGAGAAGGATTGTGACGAAGTTCTGTCTACACCCATGGAGAAGTCCACTGTCAGGGACCTGGTGACCAGGAGAGGGAGCTGTGCCGTTCAGGTAGGTGTCCATGTTGTTGTATGTGGGCATTGCTGAAGGGTCTTGGGAAGCCTTCTCTAGAATGTTCTCTGAAGCTCAGGGTCCTGAACAGTCTCAGCATGGGCTGCAGGAACTGGAAAACTTTCTGTCTTTTGGTGAATCCATTTTTATGGAGGTGGGTCATTCCACTGGTTTGTAGAGAGAGAAGTGCAGTGGAGGGTCAGTGGTGATAGTCATGAATGGACTCAGTCCACACAGCAATCTGTGAGGTAGGTAGTAATATCTGTATTTTAGAGATAAGGAAACCAAGTCCCAGAGAGATCCAAGGAAGTTGCCTAAGGCCTCCCAGCTTGTCAGTGGCGGGGCCAAGCTGTGGCCCACAGCAGGGTGGTTCTAGAATCCATGTTTCTCTGTGAGGCCCCTGGACTGACCTGATACCCAGTTAGTGTAGGCAGATCCAGGTGAGGGGTTCACAGGGATAAACACACCAGAGGAACCCGAAGGCCTAGCAGCACTCTCCTGTTTTCCTGCGAGTTGGTATGAGGCCTGAGGGTTTTTATGGAGACATGACCCAGAGGAGGCGTCCCAGTGATTACTGAAGCAGCTGACAGGGACTTCCAGGACCGCTGTGCTGGCACCCTGTAATGGCACCCCAGAACTTTAGCTGTATATGGACTGGCCAAGGAAATAAGGCGGACTGGCCAAGGAAATAAGGCGGACAGGACGGGGTTAACGTCCTCTTTCACGATCTTGACCAGGGTCTCTGTGCTTTAGCTGCTCACAGTCATTTGACCTAAATCTTAGGGGATCATGGAGGAGAGGGAATTGAATTTGGGAAGCCGTGTAAACCCTCTTCCTAGACACAGACTGAGAGCTGCAAGGGCTGCGAGAGCAGCTAGTGTAGCCGTCTCCTTGTGTTGGGGAGGCTGAGGCCAGAGAAGCGAGTGCTTAACAAGGCCACACAGCTCTGACCACTCCTCGCCTCATTCCTTTGCTTCCTCCAGGAGGATGTTTCCAAGCTACAAGGTAAAAGTCACAGGCATGAACCCCAAGACAAAGTACATCCTGCTGATTGACATCGTCCCTGCGGATGACCACCGCTACAAGTTCTGTGACAACAAATGGTAAGAACCTGGGACCCTCACATCACCCGCATTCCTTTCGCTGTTCTTTCCACTCACCACGCCATTGCCACCTGAGGTGGGGTCCAGGGACTCACCAGTTAGTCCAGGTGATTGCCCAGAGGCTGCAGGGTCAGCAACTGTCTTCACACGGGCTGCAGGCCGGGTGGGGGCGGGGCTGAAAATGAGCGGCAGTGTTTGGGTGTTGGGTGAATTTCAAGGGTCTGTGCTCTCCCCACAGCTGTGGACAAACAGAATTGGTGACTCTGCTGAGGGGAGACAGGTGAACCCCAACCTTGGGTGGATTTAGGCTCTGGCAGTGCTGTAGTGGGGAGGCCGGGAGTCGTTTTCTTGGGGGTCGAGCTGCCTGGTCTGTGGTGCCTCTCTTCTGTTTCTCCACTCACTTCCTCTTTGTCTGACTGTAGAGCCCTCCCTCTTATGCTGTGTGTCCACCACCCAGAGGGAGTGGCCACCACCTGGTGGTTGGGTGATGGGACCCTTTGGCAAGGGGCTGGGGGACACTGGTGGGTTGAAGGACAAAATCAAACTGGGTATGGCAACGCTGGGGTCCTTTTTCTGAGGCCACCTCCTTAGTGCCCTGCCTGACCCCAGAGCCCAGGACAGCACTGAAGGAGAGAAGGGTAGTGAAGGAATCTGCAGTCCCTGCACCTGCGCTCCGACGTGGCCTGGTGGTGTGGAGTCGGGGGGTGTGGGGCCAGTAGGAACTGGGCTGAGGAGGCAGGATTCAGTGGCTGGGCCCTGCCAAGGACCACGTTTCTATTTCTTCTCTCTCTGGGTTGGATTGGCACTCAGAGCAGGCTCTGGCTGAGGGGGCAGCTACCAATTAATTTTGGGAGTGGACAAGAGTTGTTTTGTGGGCAAAAAATTTTAAAGTAGTCTAGGTCCTCTGAGATGCTCCTTTCAGGTACTATCATTCATAGCATTTAAAACTGTGAATATAATACACACAGAAGTGCTGCCTAGTTTGCCCCACAATATATTTGCCATTAGCCCCATTCCTGCAAATAAATAATCACATTTCTCTGTCATCTCCCTTTCCCTTTCTCTTCTCCTTCTCCCACAGCTACTCCTGACGTCCTAACTTGTCAGTAGGACAGGACCAACAGTGGGTTTTTTCCCATCAGGTCTATGGGGATTTGCTCTCTGAGGGGACAGGGAATCTGGTCTTCCCCAGCCCCCAGGGTTAGCAACTGCATGGCTTCGTCTGCTCTGTTGGCAGGATGGTGGCAGGGAAGGCTGAGCCCGCCATGCCAGGAAGGCTCTATGTCCACCCGGATTCTCCTGCCACTGGGGCCCACTGGATGCGGCAGCTGGTCTCCTTCCAGAAACTAAAGCTGACAAACAATCACCTGGACCCCTTCGGCCATGTAAGAATGGGACTGCCTGCCCTGGAGGGCGAGTCCTGGGACAGTGTGGATGGGTGGGGTGGGGATCTGGATAACCCACTGTCAGGATCCAGCTCCAGGCTTTCGCACTTGGGCGGCCCGTGTGTGGAAGGCGCACACGTCTGAGTCCCACAGCTGTGCATCCTTCCCCTAGCACACGCCTGTCCAGCGGAGGCCCGCCCCTAAGGCCCGAGTGCGGCCCGGACAGCTCTGAATGCAGAGCCAATTCATAAACTTTCTTGAAACATTCTGAGATATTTTTTTGGCAATTTTATTTTTAGCTCATCAGCTGTCAATAGTGTGAGTATTTTTTATGTGTGGCCCAAGACAATGCTTCTTCCAGTGTGGCACAGAGAAGCCAAAGTTTGGATCCCGCTGCCCTTGCACTTATTGGCTGGGCACTTTGGGCAAGTTTCTTAGCCTTTTAGAGCTAGTTTCCTTGTCTTGAAAATGGAGATGATCCTTCATGGTTTGAAAATGAAATGAGAGAATATGCATGAAGCACCTTGCACATAGGAGGCGCTAAGTGCATGGTCACTATGACAACAACGATGATGATGATGGATCACATCTCTCAGGTTTCATCTCCTTCAATCTGGCCTTCCCGGAGCATAAGACAAGTAAGCTTTCTTGAGAGACACTCGTGATGAGTTCGGAAGCCCATTTGGCATGTCCGCTGCCAGCCTGGCAGCCCCTCCGGTCGGGCAGGCCTTGCTCTGGCTCCTGCGTCCACTCCTTCCTGGCCTTGCCTGGGACCTGGCTCTCACAAGAGAGATTCTGAAGCCTCGGGGATGCTGCTGCTGACGCCCCATCCTGGCTGCTGGTGCTTATTCTTTCCCCAGCTGGCCCTGGCATTCCCACAAAAAGCTTTTTATGTGGAAATGTTTAGCTCAAGTGTGCAGAGCTGACTGGAGTCTGGGGAGCTGCTGTATCTGCCAGGGCACAGGCCCTTCCCCTCTAGGCTGCCCAAGGCTAGCCTGGAAGGGCGGGGTGCGGGTGGGGCACGGGGCCAAGGAGGTTTCTAGACGCAGTTCCCCGGGCTGCATGTACATACTAGTACTCGGTGTAAATGGTGGTGGGAGAAGCAAGGGTGGGGGGTGTGCAGGTGTGTGCCTGCTTTATACCTGAGTTCTGTTTGGAGATCTGCGTGCAAATCAGAGTTCTGTGAATCAGTTCCTCATGGAAAATGCCAACAGTGCTTCATTTCTGATAGACTGGTACGTAACTAGCAAGCAGCTCTTAGTTCAAATTTTCTCAGTCCAGTTTGCTTCTCACTTAGTGGTGATCTATAAACAAGCAACTGGGAGAATGCTTAATTAACATGATGAACTCCTGACATCTGTTTTGCAAGTGGCACGGGTTTTCCCAAGCAGGGCCAGCGGATGCTGTTGGGTGTGTGGTGGAGACGTGCAAGTGTGCACAATGGCATGGACTTGTGCAGGCCCAACCTGTCATGGGAGCAGAGACAGCCACTGGTCCAATGGGAAGGGTCAACCAAGCCCCCCACTTCCCAATGCACAGGGCCTCTTAATTGAGGGGAGAGAGACCTGCCAGGTCTTCCCAGGCACCATCCTGGCCCAGACTTTGCTCCAGTCAGCTCCTCTCTGGCCTTCTCTGCTCAGCCCGGCTGTGGCACTGACCTGGGAAGGCTACTGAGGGCTTCTGTAGTGGGACACAGAGAACCTAGCCAGTTGCTCTGCCCGCAACTGCGCATACATGCAGAGCCCATGGACAGACCCCTGGGGTGAGCACAGTTTGGCAGGAGCTGAATCTTTGGGCGAGTGGCTGGAAGTCCCCGGGATCAAAGCTCTGGTGAGAATTTTGGATGTGTGACTCGCCAGCATGGTTCTCAGAGGAGGGATTCCTCACAGGACCTTCCACCTCCCCAGCCCTCCAGCAAAGTGGCAGGGGAGGAGTCAAGTGGCCGAAAAGCTGGGCTTTTTAGGATGAGAGACCTAGCCTTGGTAGCCTAACAGTAGGTTTTTCCCAGACTGGCTTGAGTCTTTGGTGGCCCCTCTGGGGTCCATATGGGGTTTGCACTGGCCCTGATTATAGTCTTGAGTCTGGGCCAGTGGGGCTGTTTGATAGGCTCATGATTGGGGGTGCCTGTGGCTGCCCTTGACATGCCTGCTTGGGGCTCACGTCTCCTGGGCAGTAGGGATACTCCTCATGCTCACTCAGCTCTCTCTCGGAGGGCTGGAATGTACAGCACCTTACTTCTCTCCCAACCCCATTGTGCTCACCAGTACAATTGCTGGTTACAACAGCCCCTGTGGGATGGCAGGGCTCAGGGAGTCCAGGTGATGGTCTCAGGAGCGGGGAGCAGCACTGACTCAGTGCACTCTTTTGGCTTCTCCATCAGTCTTTCTGTACCCAGACCCTGAGCTGTTATAGCTGCAGCCCTTTGGAGCACCATTGAGAAGGGAGCAGCCTTGATCATGCAGGCAAGGGTGGTGGAGGGTGAGCTGATTTTCTAGACATTTCAGAGCAAAATGACTCACTTGGACTGTGGCTCTCTGCTCCTTGGCCTGCGCCCTTGGGATAGTGAGCTCTCCAGTCACCCTTCTTGGCTTCTCAGTGCAGGGGCCTGAGAATACGCCATCTCGTGCTCTGAACTTGCCCCCAAAATGAGCCATTTCTTTTGCATAACTCACCTCCACATTTTCAATTTCCCCCAAGAGCTTCCCAACCTCAAGTAACTTTCTCTAGCCAAATGGACTTTGGACTTTTTCTCTGGCTCTCAGTCTCTCAAGGACTTGAGCAACTGCCTCCCATTTGCAGCTCCCCCTTGCTGGGAGTCCAGGAAAGACCTTTGTTTTTGAGGGGTCGCAGGCTCAGGGCGTGACCCCTGGATTCTGGGAGTAAACCCAAGGCCAAAGAACAGGCAGGCAGCAGGGACAGAAAGATGGGGGGCGGGGGTAGGAACTGAGCTGCATCCCGCAGCTCCAGTTCAGCTCTTCTGTGGTTCTTCTGGCTACAGAGACTGTCTGCCCATCATCCCCTTCCACTTGCCACCCCAACCTGTGCCCAGCAGGGTCCTGTGCCAGGTGACCTTGTGGTAGAAAGAGGAGTTGCTTCTGGGAGTTGAGGAACACTCCCTGAGGTGAGGCCTGCGTCCTGCAGCGGGATGTGGGGATGGCTGGGGTGTAGGTCTTACTTTTCTCATGTCTCAGGACTCCCAGATTGTGGAGGAGAAAAGTCCAGGTGTGATTTCTGACACAGTGAGCCTGTTCTGGAGGCTGAGGTCGCCCTGGGCTGGGGGTGTGGGCTGAGCTCCTTGACCACAAAGTAACATGTGCATAGATCCCTCAATGTGTTACTTCCTCCTCTGGCCACCTAGCTAATTACTCTTGAATCTTGGGACTGAAGCTCAAATGCCACTTCTTCAGGGTGACAGTTCAGAGTCCCCATTATAGGCTCTCAGAGCTTCATGTACTTTTCTATCCTGGTACTTACCACAGTTACAATTGTATACTTATTTGTCAAATTTGCTTTTTGCCCGGAAATGCATTCATGTGGTGTAAAACTAAACCAATGAATAAATTAATAAATTAAAATGTCTACAATGAGGTGTCTCCCTCCATGCATTCCCCATCCACCTAGCTTCTTCCAATCCAGACCACAGCAACCAAGATTACTAATTCTTTTCAGCATTTCTTTTTGCATATACAAGCAGAATATAGAATCTCAAATCTCTTCTTTTGGACACAAAAGGTAGCATACTATAAACTTTTTTTGCACCCTGCTTTGTCAACCTAGTATATCATGGACAAAATTCCATTGACATAGAACGTCCCCATTCCTTTTGTCACAGCAGTATACAATTTCATTGCATGATAGTTCCATAAATTATGTAACCAGTCCTTATTGAAGATATTTTTCTATATTTTGCTCTTTTGATTAAGCTTGTGCATATGTCATTTTATAGCTCTGCCATGTATACCTGTGCAGTGGAGTGCCTGTTGAAAGGGTGTTTGGATTTATCATTTGTAATTCCACCCTCCATTGAAATTACACTGACGTTTATTCCCACCATCGCTGTAAGGCTTCCCAACATGGTGGGAGAGGAAAGTTTTGGATTTTTGCCAGTTTGAGGGGTGAAATGTAGATATCAATTTTAGTTTTAATTTGTGTTTTCTTTATTAGAAATAAAATTAAGCATCTTTTAAATATATATTTCCTTTCTGTGAACTGTTATTCATATCCTTTGCTCATTTTTCTCTTAACATTTTAATCACTTACCAATTCTAGGAGGTTTTATAAAATAAGAATATTTAACTCCTGTCTGTGTTGAGTTGCTCATATGTTTTCCCAGTTCAGTATTTGTCTTTGGATTTTGCCTATAGTGGTATTCCTACACAGAAATTTTTGAAGGAATGTTTTAGTCTTTCCCTTATAATTTTTGCATTTTGACTGATTGAAAGCCCTCATCCATTCCTATTCATAAGAGAATTTTCTTCTGTTTTCTTTTAGTATTTTTATGGGTTTATTTTTATACTTAAACTGTTGATTCTTTTGGAATTTATTCTGGCATTTGATATAAGGTGTGAATCCAACTTAAATTTTTTTTTTCCTAGAGAGCTAGCCAGTTGTCCCATCACCAGCACATAGACTAGTTCTCTTTGCTCCATGTTTAGGATGCCTTATTTCTGCAGGCTCGATCCCGTGTGGCTGTGTGTCTGCTCATGTGCCCTGCCTTCCCGGGGGAGACTTCATAGTAGGTTTTAGTGCCTGACAGGCTGCTCACCGCCCCCTTCCAGCCCCCATTGCTCTTCCTTGTCAGTTTTCTTGGCTAGATTTGTATATTTCTTCAACAAACTTTAGAATAAGCTTGCAGTGTTGAGAAATATACTTATTTTTATTTTATTTTAATGGCATACATTGGGATAACATTGGCTAATAACATTATTGAAATCCAGCTATACAACTTTATAATATGCCATCTGTTGTATACACTATTGTGTGTTTACTACCCGAAGTCTAATCTTCTTTTGTCACCATATATTTGACCCCTTTTTACCCTATTTGTCCTCCCTCACTCTCCTTCCCTGCATTTTTGTTAGAACCTCTATAAATGATACATTTACTTAGGAAGATTGATAGCAATGCCTTTCTCTTTGTCGGTGTCTGCCTTTTATCCTTTAAAAGTATAGTCACGTTTTCTTCCTAATGTCCTGGACATTTCTTGTTCGGTGTTTCATCTTGTGTGTTACTATTATAAGTATGTCTTTCTTCCACTAAATTTTCTCACCACTTATTTTTGCTCAGTTTTGGAGTAGTTTGTGACTTGCCTACTAGATGGGAAACCATGAGGTTTTTAATCACGGTGATGTTTTAGCGCCTGGCACTGTGTCTGGCAGAACCATGGGTGCTGGTAAGCGGTACGTGAACAAATGGACCCACCGAAGGGGGTGGTGGTATTTAGACAGAAAAGGCCCTTCCTGCACCAGGGGCTGGCACCCCCACCCGAAAGCTTATGCTGTTAATGTGCCAGGGGGAACCCAGAGCTATTGATCTTCTTTCCCTCTTTTCCTCCCGTTTTTTTTTGTTTGTTTGTTTTTTTAAGATTTATTTTTTAGTTTTTTGACAGAGAGAGAGACAGACAGAGAGAGACAGAGAGAAGGGGGAGGGCCCAGAGCAGTTTCCATAGTTGACAGCATTTGTTTTCCTTATAGTTTCACTCCACAGGTGGGTGCAGGGCTATGCAGGGTAGGAACTGGGCCGGGAGCCTCCCACATAGGCCCTGGCAAGAACTAAACTGGGGACACACCCCAGTTCAGCATATGGGTCCGCATGGGCCGGGCCCGGGATTTGATCTTCAGGTTCTGGATCTGCAAAGCAAGCACTTAACCCGCTGAGCCATCCCAGCTTCCCCTTTCCTCCCCTGTTTGCTGAGCCCTGACAATGTGCCAGAACTGGGAGCACTGGGAGAGACAGATATCTCACAATTTTAGATCAGGCCCGGCCCTCACCAGCCAGGTACTGGTCTGAGCTCGGGCTTGGAAATTAGTACTACTATATCTGGTGTTGCCTCTCATCAGTTGTCACAGGTTGGGCAGATACCTTCACCTCCCTGAGCCTCAGTTCCTTGTCTGTGAAAATGGGGCTAATAATAATGCCTACCTTAGGGGGATGTTGTGTGTAGAGGATTCGGCACAGGGCCTGGCATACAGGATGTGCTCAGTGAATGGCTAGTATTGCTTTGACTGAAAAAAGGCAAGAACGTCTCCTAGCCCCTAGGTTGTTGTCCTGGCAGATCCCTAGGCTCAGCACTGACCCTTGAACAATATGGTTTGAATCTCATGGGTCGATTGAAAAACATCTGTGTAGAAGTAGATCTGCACAGTTCAAACCGTGTTGTTCAAGGGTCCGCTGCAATTACTGGGCTTGTTGAGAGCAGCATGTACTCTCTCAAAGGCCATCTGGAATCTTCTCAGGGTCCTGTCTCCAGCCAGCTGTGTGTCCTTGGGCAAGTCACATTCCCACTAAGGACCCTCTGTTACTCATCTGCAAAATTGGGAGGTCCAACTAGAATGTTCTCCAAAGTCTGCCTCTCCAGGCCCATGGTCCGTGTTTCTAATGTACCGTAGACCAATCTGGGTTGCATTGGCCAAGCACGCTATCATGATCTCCTGAGGAGATGCATGTTTGGCGCTATCGCAGTTGTTAAAATAGAACAGGCATCTGACTTGTAGCCAGAACATAATGAATCCCATTTCTATAAAACAATGATGACGACGAGACCAGTTGTGTAGTGAGGTTTGTTGACAGGCTGGCCCATTTGGCCCAATCGCCTCGGCAACAAATATAAATGTGAGATGCTGGCAAAGTAGTTTAATGTGACACCTGAGGAACTTCCGAGTGAAGCCAGGTGTGTGAGTCACTGACTTGGTTTCATATTCTCCGCGGCTGCTGGGACTGAAGCTCCAATTTATATTTGTGTTGGTTCGACGGGTAGGACTTTCTTCCAGATGAAAGCTTCACCTTACAGACGGGGACCCCAATGACTGGAGGGGAAGAGCTCGCTCGAGACTTGCAGCTGGTGAGCAGATATCCTAGGAGCTTCTGGGCCCTCTCCCTTCTCTGGCTGGGACTGCACTCCTCTCCTGGCTCCTACCTGCCCCTGCTGGTCTGGCAGTTTCTTTCTGCCCCGGTTTCCCTGCCAGCCTGTCTGGTTCTCTTCTCTAGAAGGTGTGTCTGACAGTTGAGGACTTTGTCTGATGGAATAAGGAGTTTGACCTTTATTCTAAGGGGCACACTGGACCTATCAAAGGAGGCATGAACCTAAGACATTTATGGAGCCCTAAATGCTGGCAGGAGTAGCGGTGATGCACAGAGCCCTGCTCTCCGGCAATGTGCCGTCTTCCTGGATGAACCATGAGGTTCTAAGCAGGGGCGCCCTGATTGGATGTGCAGCAGGTGAAAGGGAGAAGTGGGTGGAGACCCTGAGGAGGCTGTCTGCCAAGGCCAGCAAGAGATAGTGAGGTCTGAACCCAGGCTGCTCAGGGGGGATGCAGAGGCTTTTGTTTTACAGATGGAGTCATAGGACTTGGTCACTGACTGAGGGACAGTGAGGAGAAGGGAGTGGACAATGCTCAGGGCTCTTGCCCGACTATGACAGCCTATGAATAGGGCAGAGGAGCAGGGTGGGGGTGTTGTTGAGTCCAAAGGTGTCCAACAGCACAGCCTCACTGTGCAGGTGCCTGCGGCGTCTGCTGAGGGGTCTGTCAGCCCACTGTCTGTGTTCTCTGCATGTGCATCACCCTAGGAGAGCCAGAGTGACCAGGGGCTAGTCCCAGATGCTGGGGAGCTGGGGCATGTGAGTGCTCATGGGATGATCATCTGTCAGTCTATACACAGGTTTAGTCATTATTTCTGACCTGCAAAATGTCTTAGAGGCTATCTTGTGTCTGGTGAGCAAAAATGGACAAGAAAGGAGGCGACAGAGTGTGGTCAGGGCCCAGGTCTTTCCTCTCTTGCAATCAGCCCTTTCTTGCACTTACTAGCTCTTGTTTTGGGGTAAAGGAGCCTGGAGGTACAAAAGAAATAAGACACATGACCCCTTTTCTTGAGGAACTTATAGTTTAATTGAAGGGACAGGAAGAAATGCAAAGTCACTAGGAAGCCACACCATAGCTTAGTGGACAATGCCTGGGAAGTTTCAGAACTGGGAGTTGAGAGCAGGCCCTGGTACTCTGCTTCCTGGAAGAGCTGAGTCTTGAGATGAGAGGCCTAGAACACGAGAGAGCGTGGGAAAAGAAGAGAACAGCAGAGGGAACTGCTGGGCAATGGCGCAGAGGTAGGAAACGGGGAGTCTGGAGGCATCTAGGCCACCTCCCAGGTAAGCCTTATGGGAACTTAGGTGGTTTGCTGACTCCTATAGCTTGGGGGACCAGCACAGAGTGACAGACTAACCTAAAGGAACTGGGAGGTATTTCCCAAGATCCAGCTCCTTTCCCCAGGGGACTCTTCCCAGCCTGCTGGAAAGCGATGTCCTTTGAGGGCCCCCCCACAACCCCTCACCCTGGCAAGACTTGTGTCCTTCTGTCTCATTCTGAGTCTTTTGTCTGGCAGCCCCCCCATTGGGCAGTGGGTCCCTAGCTGCAGGACCTAGTTTGGGTCTTGGGAAGCTCTGTACTTGCCCCAAGAAGGTCCAGAGGTCTGTGACTGAGGGCTAAGAGGTAGTGGCCAGTGCAGAAGGCAGAAAAGCTATAGCTCCTGCTGTGTGGTGCTACGCAGTCAGTCCAAGAAGCTCAGGGGAGGCCAGAGCCCACAGCCTAGCTCCTGCCCACCCACTCCCCCAGCTACGCCTGTGCACTGGGCTCTCTCTGACCCCACGGCATGATGAGAGCGGAGCTTTCCCAGACCAGGGCTTCTGCCCAGACTTGCACAGAGGAGCCTGCCTCTGTGCTGCTCTCGGCATTCTGGTCGTGCATGGGGTAAATCTTTCACTAAGTGTCAGCACCCAGCACGTCTTTGTATCTGGGATCCTGGAGGGATGGGAGCCAGTAAGCCAGCCCAAGCAAGGCACTTCCAGATGGAGAGAAAAGAAAGCACTCCGAGGGGACCAGGACCAGCCAGGGCAAGAGCCAAAGGGTTAACAAAAGCAGCAGTGCTGATAAAATGCCCCAAATTCCTGGTCCTGCCTCCAACGGGGAGGGAGTCTGGCAAATGTCAACGATAAAAAATACATTTTAATGGCACATGACGCAGCCACTACTGTGGGACGCAGCCGAATGCAGCAGGTTTGGAGCAGCAACGACTGCCTGTTACTCTGGGGGCTTCAGGGCCACACCTCACGGGCTGCTTCATCAGTTTTGCCCACGGGGCGACCCACCTCTCCAGCCCCAGGCATCCTCAGGGGCCCCTGGGTGCCCGGGGCCTCAGGCCTTCTCTGGTGTTACCTTAGGAACTTTGCTTGTCTCCTACCTTGGAACCTTGAACTCTGGCCAGCGGTGGAGCTCGCCGCCAGCTGCGAGCTGCCTCTGACCAGTCTCGGGGAGGAGGCACCTGGGTGTCCCAGCACACCCTCAGCAGCCTCTGGGAATGATGAGAAACACATGAATAAACGAGTGACTGGATGATAGAGGTCAGAGTGTACCACTTTCCTCAGCTTCCCTCCTACCGCCATCCCAAAAACTCCTGAGCCACGAAGCTGCTTTTGTTTTGTTTTTTGTTTTTGCTGACAAATGTGAGAGGAGGGGCTGAGTGCCCACGGTGGGCATTTCTAGGGAAGGCAGGCTGCAGGTAGGCAGTGGGAGGTGAATGGGGCAGGTGGTGGTGGTGGGGACAGAAGAGACAGGAGAAGCAAGGGGAAGAGTCAGCCTGGAGGGGGAATCCTGAGGGAGGTATGTTATGATCCCATTTTACAAGTATGGAAACTGAGGCTTGGAGATGTCCAGTGACTTGCCTGAGGTCATGCAGCATGTCAGTGGCACCCTGGACCTTTGCCTACAAGTCAGAATTCCACCTGCTACACTACTGAGTTCACTGGGGGCTTTAAACTGGTAGGTTCTCCATGACCACAGTGAAACAATCTGCAACCACAGGGAGGTCCTGGGGTCAGGGGTTAGTTCTGGAGCAGAGAGGCTACATAATGGCCACGGGGGCTGAATTTGAGGCCCAGGGGCATCATTCTTCCCATGGGAACTTTAGGACTTTTCGGTGCTCAGTCCCTGTAGTCAGGCCCTGGAACCTAGGATTTTAGGAGATGAAAGCCAGCCCAGGGGCAATGCAAAAGGTCTAAGACCAGGGGGTGTGGAGCTCAAAATGAGACCTTTCTCTTCCAGATCATTCTGAACTCAATGCACAAGTACCAGCCACGGCTACACATTGTGAAGGCTGATGAGAACAATGCATTTGGCTCCAAAAACACAGCCTTCTGCACTCACGTGTTCCCAGAGACGGCCTTCATCTCTGTGACCTCCTACCAGAACCACAAGGTACAGCTACAGGCCCCACCACCCCCAGCACTAAGACCAGAGGCAGCAGGCAGGGGTCTGCCCAGTGCGGGGACCTCAGAAACCTGCAACATCCCTCAGCCCAGTGAGATGTCACATAATGAGCAGGAAAGGAGACTAGACTCCTAAAACTCTGGCCCAGAGAGAGTAATCATGGTCTCTATTTGGGGACTGGGCCGAGTTGACAACTATAAAAACTGGGAGAATGAAACTTGCCCTGTGGCTTGAAGGTTAGATGGTTTTTCTACTACAATCTTCCTCTTCCTGGTAGGATTCAAGGTCAGATTCTGGCCCTACAGAGAGAGAGGGAAGGGGCTGGGGAGAGGAACCCTGGGGTGCCGTCAGCTATGTGGGAGCAGGGAGACTCGGCCATCTGGAGGCTCATCCCCAGCTGTGGTCAGAGGAGCCTGGAATGTCCTGGCCACCTCCCACCCCGCTCCTCACCATCCCCAGCCCAACCACGTGCTCTGACCCCTGCACAGGCCACTGTCCCCCGCCTGCCTTTGCCCATGCTACCCTTTTCAGGGTGCTTTCCACATTGTGCACATGGGGACTGTTGAGCTGGAGGGGGGTCACTGGGGAAGTAGCAGATTTTAGAAGAGTGACAGTGTCGGATTTGGGTTTAGAAGAGTCACTCAGAACCTGGCGTGGCAGTTGCACTAGACAGAGGTGGCATGAGCAGGCAGCTGCTACAGGCACCCAGGAGAGAGTGATGTGAGCAGAAGACAGAATCGGAGGGCCTGCAGCAAGTAGAGTGCATAAACAGCCAGCACCAAGCCAGCTGTGAATGAGGAGGCCAGGGCGGCCCAGCAGGGCTCCCGGCAGGCCTAGGGCTGGGGGGCGCTACTCCCCAGACCTGCCACGAGCCTGAATGTGCCAGAGGCCAGCCAGCCCTCTACCCCAGCCACTCTCCCATGTGTCCTCTCTCGACAGATCACACAGCTGAAAATCGAGAACAACCCTTTTGCCAAGGGATTCCGCGGCAGTGACGACAGTGACTTGCGTGTGGCCCGGCTGCAGAGGTGGGGATGCCTGGCTGGGGGTGGGCTGGGCAGCCTGGTTTCAGGCATGTGGACCCGGTGATGCTCCAAGTATCTTCACTTTTCCTGTCTCCCTCTGTCTGTCCCACCACCACTCCAGCAAAGAATACCCCGTGATCTCCAAAAGCATCATGAGGCAGAGGCTCGTCTCCACCCAGCTCTCAGCCAAGCCCGACGTCAGCCCCTTGCACGGCGCCCACCAAGCACTCCAGCATTACCAGTATGAGAACGGGGCTCACATGCAGTTTGCTGCGGCTGAGCCCCAGGACCTTCCCCTCAACACCTTCCCGGCCCAGAGGGACTCCAGCCTCTTCTATCACTGCCTGAAAAGACGAGGTAGCTCTCTCCTGGTCTAGAAGCCCTAGAGGGTCAGAGGAGGGGGGACGCTGTCCTCATAAACACTCCCCGCCACACGAGCGTGCGTGGATGCACACCCGGGCACGCATGTGCACACACACACATCTGTTCACTCGTGGGGCCTGGGAGAGCAAGCCTGAATGGTTAGTGACCATGCCAGGCTCAGTGCAGGGATGCTGGTTCGTGCTTTTAATGCAGCCTTCAGAATTCTCAGACAGCTAGCTGCCTTGGCGGCCCCAGATACTAGTACTCCTCCCTAGCGCCAGGGGTTTCTTTGCAGCCACTGCTCTGAGAACCTCCACGGGGTGACACACAACAGAAAATCAGCAGAGCTCTGCCTCTGAGCATGAGAAGAGGCTGCAATGTCACATCCAGAGGCTTCTGGATCGGGCTGTCACTTATCAAAGCTACCTCAGTCCTAAAACAGGGGTCACCTGAGTTGTGACTACCGGCTGTCCACCTCAGCACCCTGGGATCTGAGGGGAAATGAGCTGACGTGGATGTGGGCTGGGGGCCACGGCAGCAGGGCTGTCTGTGCTGGCCTCTTCGTGAAGAAGAGGCGCTCCAAGCTGGGAACCGGCACATCTGCACTCTAGGACCAGGTCTTGGTTTCTCCATCTGTAAAGTAGGAGTGATGAGCATTATTACACCAGAAAACTTCACAGGGTCACTGAAATTCTCTTGAGAATGAGTTTGGGGACTTCTGCTTGCAATCCAGAATGTTCTCTCTGCCCAGACCCTAGGGACCAGCCACACAGAGCTCTGTGTAGCCCCTACACCAGTCCCATTAGACCTAACCCCTAGAGCCGGGGTTGGCCAACTGCGGCCCTTGGACCAAATTTGGCCCACTGCCTGTCTTAGTTTTGGCCTGTGAGCCATACAAAATGGTTTTTCTATTTTTAAATAATAGTTGAGAAAATTCAGAAGGGGATTATTTTATGATATGTGAACATTATATGAAATTCAAATCTTAGTATCCATAGTAAAGTTGTGTTGGAATACAGCCATACGTACTTATTTACCCATTCTCTATGGCTGCTTCCCTGTGATGGTGGCAGGTTGAGTCCTCACTTCCCATCCTCCGGAGGCTCTGCAGCTGTGAGCAAAGCTCCGTGTGATGAAACCGATGTTACTGCAGCTTAATTGATACAAACAAGAATTATGTTTCTACAGCATATTTCTGGTCACAAAAACCTTACCAGATTTCTAAAGACCCCAAACACTTCAATACTAAACATTGAAATAAGTGTGAACTATCCATACATTTAAGAAAGATTAATAAAAACAAGTAAGATACAGTAGACTCTCTGTTAACTGGAACTCAAGCAACCAGCACTCTCAAGCAACCAGCAAAAAAAAATTTTTTTTTACCAATCTACCAGTCCCCATGGGCGCCAGTTAACGGAGAGTCTACTGTAATTATTTCCCAACCCAGTTATTACAATTCAGTGCTGAGTGTGGCCTGAGCCTCTCCCAGCAGCTCAGGGCACAAGGTAGGGAACACACCCAGACAAGACGCCCTTCCATCACAGGGCATGCATGTGCACACACACACACTCACACGCACACACACTCACAGGGACAGGGACAGTTAGACACCCCTAATGTGCACATCTTTGGGATGTGAGAGGTAACCAGAGTACCCAAAGGAAACCCACACAGACATGGGGTGAGCATGCAAACTCCACACAGACAGTGGCCCCAGCCGGAAATCAGTTTTTCCCTCATCAACGTTATATGAAATTATATTGAATGAAACCTTATTCAAGGGCCTGCTCTAGTTGCAACAGAGACCATCTGGCCCCCAAAGCCTAAAATCTTTACTATCTGGCCTTTTACAGAAAAAGTTTGCTCACTCCTGACCTAGAGTGACTGGGCCACTTTCCAAATTCAAGAACTTAGTGTTCTCGAGAGAAAGGAGGAATTTGGAGAGAAATGGAGACGAGGGATGAATGAGAGAGCTGGGGGGAGAGGGGCAAGTTTCACCTCATCAAGGAAGTTGCCTCCAAACAGGGCAGGGGGAGAGGTGAGCACAGGACTTCAGACAGGGCCCACTCCTCCAGGCTACCCTGCCCTGTGTACACACAGCTCCCAGAATGAATCCCTAGAGACCACAGGAGGAAGGCCAAGGTGAGCCGCTGGACAGGTGCTCGCAAGTTTGTCGAGGGGGCTGCTGCTCAGGTCCTGGGGCCTGGGTCACTCCGGGATCCCCGGGGGAGGATGTGCTGCTTCCATAGTCAGGCCTCATGGTTGAGGATGTGGAAAGACACACATATGTGCTTATCTTTCCCCAAACAGTATCAGCTTAGCTTAGAAGTACAAGTTGCCTTTTACTTATTATCAGCTCCGTTTCTTCATTTTATAAACACGGTTACGTTGGAATCTGTGTAATAACAGTTTGATGGGACTTCTTTGAACACGTGTAGGGTTTCCTTCCTCTCCTAAAAGCAACAGGAGTGGACCTACTAGTGGCTTTTGCTTGCTGAGGCCTTTCTGGGAGCTGAGGATTGAGGCAGAGGCAGCGTGGCTTTTATTTTCTGGCTAATACAGACTGATGTGGCCTGTGGGCCTGGTTCAGCCTGGCAGTTGTCTCCACTGTGCTGAGGGTGGGCCTCGCCTACGAATGGCAGCACACATTAAGGCCTCTTACCCGCCCCAAGAGTCAGGGTGGCAGAGGATCAAAGCTGTACGTCTTCTGGCTGAACACCACTCAATGTCCAATGTTGTGGTGTCTCCTGTGGCCTGTGAGCTCTCCATCATCTTACCATTTCTCAGCTGCTGCCACCTTATAAAAGCTGTAGCTGATGTAAATGGTTCGGGGAGTGCCATGGCAACATGGGCAAGGGCGGGCCCTGAATGACAAGGGTAGGTTGTCCTGGCATCGAGCAGGGGTGCTATGGTCCCTGGGCTGGCGGAAATGGCTCTTCCTGAAGGTTTCTTTGTCTTCCAGCAGACAGTGTCCGCCACCTGGACTTACCTTGCAAGCGGTCTTATCTGGAAGCTCCCTCTGCAGTGGGGGAGGATCACTATTTCCGTTCTCCCCCTCCCTACGACCAACAGATGCTGAGCCCCTCCTACTGCAATGAGGTGACCCCAAGAGAGGCCTGTATGTACTCAGGCTCAGGGCCTGAGATGGCTGGGGTGTCTGGGGTGGACGACTTGCCCCCGCCCCCACTGAGCTGTAACATGTGGACGTCGGTCTCACCGTACACGAGCTACAGCGTTCAGACAATGGAGACCGTGCCTTATCAGTCCTTCCCCACGCACTTCACAGCCACCACGATGATGCCTCGGCTGCCCATCTCCGCTCAGAGCTCCCAGCCAGCAGGAAACAGCCACTTCAGCGTCTACAACCAGCTCTCCCAGTCTCAGGTTCGAGAGCGGGGGCCCAGCGCCGCCTTCTCGAGGGAGCGGGGCCTCCCGGCTGTGTGTGAGAGGAAGCCACCCTCCCCACACCTGAATGCTGCCAACGAGTTCCTCTACTCTCAGAGCTTCTCCCTGTCGCGGGAGGCCTCCCTGCAGTACCATTCAGGAGTGGGGGCGGTGGAGACCTGGACTGATGGGTGACTCCCCCATCTCCACACCCCAGGACCATGCGACTCCACTAGTCACCTCTGGGGGGGGCCTGCATTACCAAGAGACACAGCAAGGCAGTTTAAAGGGTGGAGTGTGTACACGCGCGGGTGTATTGGGAGAGCCTCTGTCTGCTGACGTACAATGGAGGCCATGACAAGGGAAAAACACAATTGTCTTAGAAGTGATTTTGGCTGCAGGAACTGGGTCCATTGTTATCTGACATCTCTTGACACGTCCCAAATGGGACGGAGGTGGAGAGTTCATGTGAGGGTTATTTAGAGATTTTTATAATATAATACTTGGTTTACTCAGGGGCCAGGTGGTGAGGTGTCTCCCACAGGGAAAGTTGGGGGACGCTTCTCTTGCTGGGGTGGGAGGCTCTGTGCACATCTGAGAGTTCCTGGCCTTCTATGTGCAAGGGATGTGAGGGGAGCTGAGGGCCTTGTATTGGGAGCTAAAGGCCCAGTCCTCTGGCTTCTGGAAATTCTGTGAGACAACCTGAGAGGTGGACTCAGCTAAGCAAAGTGTTCTCTCTGAGAGGGGCCTGACGGTTCAGCGAGTGGCCTGCACATCCATCCCTGGAGCTCTGAGGGCTGAGGGCTGACTTTCAGAGAGAGTCACATGCTGAGTGCCACCTGATGGGTGTTAAAAAACTTTTTTTTTCTTCACAAGGAGGGAAAATGCAACCAATAGCATCTCTCATCATTCAGGTTTTCTTATAACATACAAAGCCTTTCTCCCTCAGTGCCCGACATACCAGCTCTCACTCTTGCTGTTGTGCAAGCCTGGGCCTCTCAGGCGCCATCTGCTTCCGATGACTGGCACTTACGAAACGCACGCCACCTGGCAGCGTCCCCAGGAGACCTCGTTGGAGTTGCTGCCAGGCATCTCCAGAGCCTGTTCTGCTCCTAGAAAATCCTTGCCTCTGGAGCAAGAAAGCCCAACAGAAATAAAAATGAAAATTGAGAAAACATTCATTTCTGCCAGTAAATTCAGCCAATGTGCTTGAGGAGCCAGGAGAATCCTTCCTAGGGAGGCGGGTCTCACAGTCCTCAGCCCCGTGGATTCTGTAATCATTGGGAAGTCACTAAACCCTTTGCATGCTGAAGAGCTATTTATATATTATATAAATAAATATATCTATTTTATATATATATATATATATATATATATATATCTCACAAATGCAGGCCACGTCAAATTCAGCTTTGCTTCTTACAAATGAGTAAATCTGATAAAGTGAAGCATCAGAGAGGGTATTTGGAAAGACATCTATTTAAATTTTTATTACACATTTGATGTTAAAAACTAAGAATGGTTTAGAAAAACATATAAATAAATTATATATATATATATATATAAACACACTTCAGATTAAACTTTATTAGAAGACACATTAGCTAACAGGGATATGAAACTTCAAGTGTTTTGTTATATAGCATGGATATTTTATTTTACATATTGGAATATAAAGCCATTTTACAACTGTGAACTGTGTGGACGCTCTTTACTATTAACTTGTCATTTCTTGGCTCAGCAAAGGTCCCCGCCTCCCTTTTGCTTGTAGTTTATCTCAGGGGCCAGGCATCGTCCTTAGTGCCTCTGAGCGTCTGTACCGTGCGGCCTGTGAGCACAGAGAGAAGGAGTTTAAGACCAGTAGAGCAGCTGTGCGTTTGGTTTCATGCTACTCTCCAGAGGATGGGTCTGGATTCTGGGGCCCATAAAGACCACAGAAGGACAGAGTAGGCAGGAACCAAGAACCTGTCACCCTTTAGAAGTCAACATCCGACCTGGTGCTTTGGGGGAAGTGGTCTCCCGAGTAGGGCCTTCTTGGTGGCATTTGCACAGCTGCTTCAGGAAAGGAACTGAAGAGCCGGTGCCACTCAAAGCCGATGTGCGAGCTCATCGGCCACCGGCACCCCAGTGAGGAGGAGTTGAGGCCTGTGACGTTTTCCCACTCCTCTGCCAGTCCCCTGAGCTCGGCCACAAGGTGGAGTGGGGAAAGAGGAGATGAAATCCCGACCAGGCTCACCCTACTAGCTTAGAAGAGGAGCTGGTGTTAGAAGATGCTGTTGGGTCTCCCTCCTCACAACCCTGTGCCTCTTGTCCCCTCCCCTCCTGGCTCCTTTTGCAAAGATTTTACTGTCATTTACCTTCTCCATGGCACATTGGTCTGGGAAACCAAGAGAAGAGAAGGCAAGCATAGGGGGTGCCTTTTAAATCCTTGTCCTCATCAGGATTAAGATAGTTCCTGCTGGATACAAAGTTAACCTTGTCTGCTGTTTCCTCAGAATCCTCTCTTGTGGCTCTAGGGTTTCCCCTGGCTGGACTTCTTCCTTGGCTGTTGGCTTCCACCTTGGGCTTATTGATCACAGAGAAAAACTTAGCTGACTTGGCTAAGGGGACAGGGGAGGGGGGCTCTCCTAACCACACCTGCTCTGCTCTTTTCTTTGTGGAGAAAGGCTGCTTTCTGGGATACTCCTCTCCTTCTAGAACCCCAGACAGAAAGCTGGGAGCTAGCTGTGGGTTCCCAGGTTCTATCCAGACACACCGTTGCCTGAGTCTGAGGTAAAGAAAGCCGCTTCTAAAGGGATGTTTTGCCTTTAGGCAGCGCTCAGTGTCCTACCAACTTTCTGGGAAACATGAGGTCGTTGGTCTTCCCCACCTGGGCACTGCTAGCGCAAGGCCCGCAGTGGGACTTGTGGACCTTTCCTGCCCTTTGGATCCACAAGTCAGTAAAAAGGAGGCACACGGGATACCCTGGAACAAAGGGCATCATTCAGTAGCACCAACAGGTCATATATCGTCTGGGCCAGAAACCTGCCACATGAAAAGTGTCTGCTTCTGCTGTGCCCTGCCTGGGAAGAAAAACAAACAGACCCAAAACAAAACGGAGACCGCTTAGCTGGGAGGCCAAGGCAGGCTGTCCAGGGCCCAGCCACTGGGGGAAACTGGGAGAGGCTCTCAGCCACAGCTCAGCCACAGCTCAGCCACCAGCTGCCATCCACAGCAGAAGAGTCTAGAATAACAAAAGGGACAATAAGAAGAGAAGCTGGGTCAGACTGACAAGTTGTTAGAAAACCAAACCAACTTCCAGCCTGGGGTGGGCCTCGGGGGTCAAGAGGCCTGGGCCGGCCCCACTAATGGAGGCTGCCGGAGGAGTAGCAGCCCCAGCCCAGTGTCTTATCTTACAACATAAAATTAAAACCCACTTAAAAGGCCGGAGGGCATGTTAACATTCCCCCTGCTGTCTAATTGAAGTAGTTCCCAATGCAAAGGATTTCACTTGAAAGATGTCTCCCTCCAAGCTCCCGTCCTCCTGCTTGGCTGGTGAGGGAGGGGGTGAGGAGGGAGAGACTGTCACCTCAAAGACCCCCACACAAGCTCAGGACAGACAAGGCTGAGTCTATTCGCCGCCACCCCCACCCAGGCAGCAGGTGACAACAGCAAAGGTTAGGACAGGCTGGGTTGTTTTGTATTTTTTTTTTTAATTTACAAATTCATTAACAGCTATGTCAGCAGAGGCCAGACTCCTGACCAGAAGCTGCGGTAATGATTCAAATATAGCTTGCTCCGCAGCAAAACCTGGCAGTTCCTGCGGCCAAGCGCGTCTGTTCTGTCCCCCAGCACGGCCCTCCTCCCTCCTATGCAAATATATTACAGGTCTCCAAGGCATACGGAATCAATCAGGGACATCCTGTAAGGGTGATGAACTTGCACTGGCCATCCTGAGTAATGGGAACCAGTCAGCCTGAAGCCGGCTGGGACTGAAAGCCAAGGTGACAGCTATTAAGCAATTGTGTGCAGAACAAAATGGCAAAGAGGCCGGGTAATCAATTCAATTTGAATGGGCAACCCAAGCAACGGCAGCGTCTGTCGCCGCTGATTAGAGAGGGCCTGCCTGCAGCTTTCAATGCGAGCCCATCCCAATCAGAAACAGGCCCGGGATGAAAAGGGAGAGAACTGTCTCCTGAGAAGCAGGCGATGAAGGACTCTGTTTTATGTGACTGTGTTCTTCCCTCTCTCCTTGAAGAAAGAGTAGAAAAAAAGCAAGCAGTTTGGAGATTAGATAGTTTTCTTTTCAGCCATTTATCATTATGAAAGAAAGTAGACAGGGCAGGGGCAGAAAAATCTCCAGTGGGATTTCTGCAAAGTCTCACTCAGAAAGACCAGGTTTACACTTTGCAGCACAAACAGCCCCTGCTTATTACCACTGCCTGATGGAGTCTGCAGACCGTCCAGAGTCCCTCTTCTCTAACAAGGGCAAACAGGTCCAATGCTCTGAGGATCACAGAAATTCTCCTGCAGAAACCCCAAGCCACCACACTGTATCATTTGTGAAAATTAAAGCCTGAGTTGGAATAATGGGGAGAGGAGGCAAACGGAAAAGGAAAAGATGAGATAGAGTTGTGCAAAGTCCCAGCAGGTTGGGCCCCAACTGTGACCCTCCATTTATCTGGGCCCAGCACAGGGCAGGAAGGGGCATGCTGTATCCACCCAAGGTCAGCACCCACCCCGGTGATGGGGGACCCTGGCAGCCAGCTTGGAAATTCTCTGTTTGTGTCTGGTTCTCCAGTGCAGGGGGTTGGGGGAAGCAGAGCAAGGGGCACCCACAGGCACAGAAGCAGTGAGCGAGACCAGCGACAGGGCTGGGGAGAGAACGATGGGAGAGGCTTGTGAGCAGATGGCAAGGGATGCAGGACCAGGAGCAAGACGGAGGAAGCAGCCAGGGCAGGAGAGTTCTGGGCTGGGGCAGGACTCCTGGTGAGGGAGGAAGGAGGACTCAGCAAAAGAAGAGCCATGGCTGTCCAAGATCCCATCATTCTCATGAGAAGAATTACAAACAATAATTAACCTGAATAAAGCTTGCATCACTAATACTCTAAAATGCAAATTAAAGTGATAAGCTACCACTTTTGTCTAACAAATTAATAAACATTTAAGAATGATGTGTGGAGCATCTCTTGTCATTGCTGTTGGGAGCACAGATTGTTACAGTTTTTCTGGAGAATGCAATTTGGTAGTGTGGACAAAGGCTCAAAAGTGTTCATATCCTAAAAAAAATAACCAGCAATGTGAACATAGCTTAATGCTCTATAATATTCATGGTGGTATTATTTTTAATAACTCCAAATTGGCAGAGAGTAAGTTATGGTTAAGTAAATTATGATATACTCATATTCTGGAATACTATGTAGCCATTGAAATTATGTTTACAAGTGCATTTAATGACATAGGGAATTGATTTAGAACTAAGTGAAAAAAGAGGATGATAATATAGAGTATGATCTCAAGAATATTTGAAAAGGAAAAGAAATACATTGGTATAGTCAAACTACAGATCATTAAATAGCAATTAACAAAAGAATGAAATATATAAATACATATCTCTGTGATATATTATGCAAAAAATATTTTTTAAAAATATACATTACTTTTATGCATGGATAAACATGCAAGTTATTTTTTAAAAGATTTATTTTATTATTTTGGACAGAGAGAGACAGAGAGAAGGGGGAGGGCCCAGAGCAGTCTCCATAGTTGTATGTCATTAGTTTTTGACATGCTTTAGCTCCACACAGGTGGGCAGGGCCGCACAGGGCGGGATTTCAGCGGGGGTCTTCCCTCATGGGAGACACTCCCCAGTTCAGCATATGGCGCTGCACAGGCCAGGGCCGGGATTCAATCCTTGGCCCCCAGGGCTGCAAAGCAAGTACTTAACCCACTGAGCCATCCTGGCTTCCCCTAAAAAAATTTTTTTAATAACATGCATGGTTTCCAATTTATACAAAATACAAAACAAAAACTTCTGTGTGTATGTGCACATATATGTGTGTGGTATATGTGTGTGAGTGGTGTGAGCCTGTTATGTATATTTGTGTGTGTGTATGAGTGAGTGTGTAAGTGTGAGTCTGTGTGTGTGTGTGAGTGAATGTGTGTTAGTGTGAGTGTATGTGGGTTAAGGACAGAGAAGATTTAGGAGAAATTGTTTCTCAGTTCCCTTATACATCTCTGTTTTATTTGACTTCTTTCAATGAGCATGTATTACTCCTGTACTAAAAGATTTACCTAATTAAAGAAAAAAGGAAAAGAAGTTCTGATTATAAAAGCACCGGAAATAAAAGAAGAAGGAGTAAAAGAAACTGCCCAAGCACTATGTCCTCGACACTGGGAAGTGGTGGCTGCCGCTGGTCAAGTGGGGTGAGACTGACTTCCAGGCCCCCCCCCCCCCCCCCCGGTCTCCCTCCTGACTCGCAGGCTTGCCTGCTTACACACCTCCGCCCAGGCCTTTAGAGCTGCTATGTTCCTAGGTTTGGGGCTTCAGCCTTCTCCTCTCTAGCTGCTCTCCCACAGTGAGGCCATCTGCTCCCACGGCTTCCTTCACCCATATACACCCATGACTCACACGTCCAATCTCATTGCCCTCTCCTGAGACTGTCTCCTGGCCATTTCTGTTTAAGAGATGTCAGGATCTCCAACTCACCCTGTTAAACCTGAGCCCATCAGCACCCTCCAAGCCCCCTCTTGCCTTCTGTCTCGGTGAATGGCGCCACCAGCCAGAATCCCGGTGCTCAGGTCAGAGACCTTGTGCTCACTCCTTCCAGCCCCGACCTGCCCACGCCAAACACTTGCCAAATTACACAGATTCTAAAGAGCACTTACACCTGCACACTGTCTCTTAAAGATTTATTTTTAATTGTCTCAGAGAAGGTGAGAGAGAGACAGAAGAGGGGAGGGCGAAGAGCAGTCTCCATAGTTGTACATCATTAGTTGTGACACGGTTTCATTCCACACAGGTGGATGTGTGGCCACATGGGGTGGGAACTGAATTGCTGGCCCTGTGGGGACGAAGCCAGGGAACTCCCACATGGAGGGTGAGAACCTTAGCCGCTGTGCCATCCTGGGCATGACCAGTTGTGTTTGCACAGGCCGGGGCCAGTAATCGAACCCCAGACCTCGTGATTGGGAGGCAAGCGCTCAACCACTGAGCTATCCCAGCATCCCCACACCTGTACACTTGTCCCCTCTCTCATGAGGCATGGCAGTGTCTGCCAAGCTGCAAATCCTTGGCTGGGGGCTGCTCACTCTGTAATGTTGGCCATGGGAGGTGCAGAGCTTTCAGCTGTTGTGAGCAGTACTCCTCGGCACTGAAGTGTCGCTTATGGGTGGTGCCTGTTCAGACACGTGGAGCCAGGGAACTGCCCAAGCAGAGCCGTGAGTGCTGCCCACACTGGTGACCTGGCTTTCAGCTTGCTGTGGCCTGGGCCTGAGCCCTCTGCCTTGGGGATGGGGAAGAAGCAGGGCACTCCTGCAGCTCATCTGCAGGGCCAGCAGCTATCCTCCAGGGGGACAGGCTCTCTGGGCACCCGCCTGCCCCATAGGCCTACGTCCTATGCAGAGTGTGACACACACTGACAGCTCTCTGTTGTCCTATTCAGGTGCTTCCTGGGAGCAGATGGGCCACCAGAGTACTAGGGCAGAGCTGTGTCCAGCACCTGTCCTTCCTGTCACTATATCTCTTTCTCCTTCAGGGATTCCAATTCGTCCCCTCCCCCAACCCTTCCATGGGGGATTGCTCAGTTTATGCCAAGATAGGACTGGCTTTGTCTTTCTGTGAAGAAGAGAAAAATCAAACTAAAGCAAAGGCAAAAAGCCCACAAACACATCCCCCTATGCAAAGCGCCTAGGACAGGGTACACGATTCAGAAACAGTGGTGCTCCTTAGTCCTTCATCCCTCTACTATGTCAGCTCTCCCTTCCAGGTGCCCAGTGAGCCATGGGACAGCAGCAGGTGAGCCGCTCACCATCCTACCTGCGAGTCAGCAGAGTTCCTCCGTATGCTCTAACCTGAGTCTTCTTTAGATTTGGGTCTCAGGAATCAGGAGAGTCCTCCAAATATAACTTAGTGAATACCTTGTGGCTCTTAGATTTACAATCACCACCAACCGCAACCACCCACCACAACTGGGCCAGGGTTTTCTGCTGTCCTCACAGGGAGGTATACTGATCAAAGGGGCTGGGGGTGGGGGGAGGTGCTGCCATTGCATTAGGTCTCATCCTCTCCACAAGGCTGGAATAATTTGGTCCAAACTAGTGGTGTCAGTAAATAATCCAGGTACTCCTAAGACAAGCACTGAAAGCATTTTGGGGATGACCCCAATTCCTACTTGTCTTGGGTAGCAGAGACAGGGTGTCTTTTTCTTGCCTTTTCAGCTCCTGGTCACAGAGGCTTCCTTGGGATAACCTGAAAGAGGCTTATGCTGAAGTCCCTTTGCTTTAACAGCACAAATTCCCAGCTAAGGAGCCTGAAGCAAGGGCTGCGTCTGTAAAGTGACGTGGTTCCATTTGGAATGATGGAAACTATGTGAGCTGCTTTTAATAGCATCAACTATAGCAGAGCCGTCATGCTTCTCCTTAGACCCTGCATGCTAAGAGCCTGGCCCACATGCTCGGTGGCCTGGACTGAAAAGTCAAGGGCTGTCCTTCAGGGCAGTTAATGAACTTGAACTTACTCTAGACACGCACTGCAGGCTTACACATGAACCTCTAGCCCATCACCCTGGACGCCTGAATGTCATATTCTAGCCCAAGAAAATGAGCTTTTGACTTCTTCTATCTGTGTAGAGCAGTAAAAAGAGCCTGGGACTAGGGTGTGAGGAGAAGTGGGTCCTACTCCCAGTTTTGTCACATGTTACCTGTGAGACTTGCCTCTTTCCTTCTTCCATGCAAGTCCTCACATCTTTGCAGCACCAAAGGTCTGTGAGTCCATGAATAATGTCTACAATCACGATTTTCTTAGTGATTGGGGCACACTTCCTGAATCTACAGCAGGACTCTCTCCAAAGTAGGATAATAGAAGAAAATACTAGGACTTCTTTTTCTATTTATTTTAATCCTATCCTTTTCAAATATCTAACATCTATTTTAGATATACAGTAGGACATATGTGTAACTTATAAATAATATACTGGGAGTATGTGCTTTAAAGTTTTTTGTTGAAGGGGGTTGAGATTTTTAAAAAGTATGGGGACTGAGGGGTGACAGAGAAGTCACTGTGAGTCTCTGGGCTCTACGTACCCTCCTAGAGCTTTGGATGGGAAGGCACAGTGGGGTGCTGCAGAGAGAAGGGCCTGGAGCAGTACACCTATTAGAGGTACGCCTAATCTCTGTGAGCCTCTTTCCCTCCACTAGTGAATTAGGGGCAATAAAGTGCTACCTCTCTTACAAGGCTATAGAAAAGATTACAGGAGACAAGACAGATAAAACCATGCTCAAGCCAAGTTGTCTCCCTTCCCCAATGTGGGGTGCCAGTCTACACAGGCTTCATTTTAGATGCTTCAGGGATGTGAGACTCTTTTTCCTAGGAAATTCCTTTTATTGCTTTTTAGGACTTTATTGCTTCTCCTGTCTCACAGTTATGACTCCTTTAACAGATGCCAAAGCCCAGATCTATTTTCAGTTGGGTACACAAATCCAAGGGGCTGGGGGTGGGGGACAATGCTGAAAAGAATCCTGCTTGGTCTTTCCAGCCCTCTGAGCACCTCACACTTCCAGGAGTTGGAGGCTCGTCCAGGATTCAGGACGACATTCCAGGACACTTAGGAAAGGGTATCCCTCCGATGGAGAAGCCAGCATCATCATCAGTGCCTCCAGGAAGGGACAGCTTGAGTTTTCCACTCCTTCATCCAAAACCCGTTGCCAAAGTCAGTGATAGTGGGAATTCATCCACTGCTGGAAGTCCCAACTCTGCCACCAGCTTCTCACAGTCCTTGGCCAAGTCCCTCAGTCTTTCTTGGCTTCTGTTTCCTCATTAATAAAAAGGGATGAGTAATATTTGCACTGCCAACCTCCCAGGCATGGCTCTTGGGCCAGATGGGATGCTCTGCACCAAAATACTTAGTAAGAAATGAAAGGGATTGTAATGATTAGGCTTCCTGTTGATGCAATGAGTACCACTCCGTGCTCATTTTTGCATTTTCATGAAAACAAAACAAAACAAAACCAACACTGCTTTTTATAGATGAAAAAGGGAGAATGATTGGCCAGGTATTGAGCAATCTCATCAGCTCTGAGAGGTAGATGATTTAGCATCTTCACCTGCCTTATCATGCTCCTTGCCCGGCCTGCGTCCTCAACTTTTGACGAGGTCAATTTCCGGCACACACAGCGAAGCCTGTGGCTGTGGTCAGGAACAATCGGCCACAGTACTCCTCTCGTGTTGTTGATCCTTTCATTTCCTCCAGCAGACTCCTGCCGGGGACCACGTTCTAAGTTTTTATGCTACTCTTTTGAACTAATCATTTACAACAGCCCTAGACACCCAGTCTCTCTCTCTCACGTTTGCTGTCCAGCTACTGCTCTGGACGGCAGGATTGCTAATTGGGGCATGAGCCTAGCCAAATGGCAAGAAAGATTCAGAAAGCCGGCTCACTGGATCTTAAATATCCTGCCCACAACTTTATAGCTCAGGCAGCCGTGGAGGAAGCGTGAGTCATACTCAAGAGGTGAGACTGCTGCTTGGGCAAGGCCTCTGCAATGACATTTTTCACGCGTTTAATAAACCGCTGCATTATTAGAACTCACCAAAGCTGAATTTAATGGAAGTTTGAGGCCCTAAGGCCTCAATTTTTCTTTTGTGTTGCAAAACGAAACCAACTGGTCCAACTCAAATTAACCCCAGAAAATGCATAGACTTTCATTATGCTTCTTTCACTCTTTTTCCTTTCTCTTTTTTTCTCTTCCTTTCCCCACATTCTCACTTTCAAATTTTGCTGGTGATTACACTCTATTGGAGGAAAAGGAAATGTACAGGAAGAAGAAGAAATGAAATATGAGAAACACATTCAGGTAGTCATAAGTTTCTCTACAGACTTCTTTAAGGAAAATTACAGCCAAGGAACATAAATTCATATGTGAATAATAAAAAATTTAAAAAAAGATAATGAGAAGGTGAAAAATATAAGGTCCTCTCAACTTGTACCAGAGAAATAATCTGATTTAAAATTCAGTTTCATGAAATCTTCATCAATTAGATCTGCTAAGCATCATTTCCTAACAGGCAGCTCTGCACAATGCTGGTGGCCCCAAACAAACAAAAACGATTCCAGCAACAATAGCACGGCGAGTGCTTTGTTGTTGCAGTTTCTGGGGCTGAGCTCTGCGAGCAGGGCTAGGGAAACCGCTGCTATGCACCTGGCCTTCAACTATTCAGAAGCTTGGGCGGCAGGAAATAGCGGAGCAGCAGCTTCCGTGTTTGCAGGAGCTAGTGAAAAGTCATCATTTTCTTCCTCACAGCCACATTCAGAAACAAATGTTCCCTCCAGCCCTCGCCCTAATTTGGACCGTATTTACCCAAAAGGGTAAATACGTAGGCCTTCAAATGCCTCCTTGTCCTTCAAGGAGCAGAAAGGCACCAGCCCCTCCCTGGCTGCTGGATTCCCGGCCTCTTCAAGGCCGGTGCTCGCGACCCTTGCAGGAGGCAAGTCTATAAATCTCCAGAGCACAGGACCCTGACTCCAGCTGCTGGGCTGTAAAGTCACCCAAGATGTTGGCGGCGAGGGGAACTATCTCAAACGCACGGCCCTCGGCACGACCGGCCGGCGGCAGAGGAGGGCTGAGAAAGCCGGGTGCCTGCTGGAGGCGGTTTCCTCCTTTCGGGGATCAGGCTGCGCTCCGATTCCCGCAGGGAAGTCCCTGCCTGGAGTCCAGGCTGGCCTCACGCATAAGATCTTAATTATTTGAATGGTATTTGTTTTCATAGCTCCTTTTTTTTTTTTTTAACGTGTCCAGGTCGATGGCATTTTAATGCCTTATTAAACAGGGGGTTTTACAGCAGTCTGTCTGTTCAGTCTCTGGGCCCAGGCCTGTACTTTGTGTTTCAGGGATTTTATCTTTCCTGCTGGCTGAAAATATTTTCCGAATTCCCTATAAAAGTTTTCGAGATTTCCTAAGACAAACAGAGCTCCACTCTCTCCAAAATGACCTTGATGCAGTTGGAATTACATTCAGACACATACTTTCTCCCTTGTTTATTATACAAAGGTCTGGACTTCACTTCTCATTAACTGTTGTTATGCGCATACCAAATTCACGCCACAAATGTGCTGGTGTATAAAAACACAACTCTACCTGGGAAGGCTCCCCAGAACCCCATCTTCTGGTTTCTGCCAACCTCTCCGAAGGCTGCCGCATCAGCGAAGCCTGGCGTGGAGGACAGGGTCACAGAGACTGGGCAGCAGTGCAGAGCTGAGGGGAGTAGCTGGACCTGCAACAGACGGTGGTCACGAAGACCGCAGAACCGCCGAGAAGAAAATCAGCTAGCCCTGTTGCATACTTGCTTGTGTTCAAAATTTTATGAAAATACGCTGTTCAGAAGGAAGCTGAATGTAGAACGTTTTGAAATAACTCACAAGTTAACTTAGTGTTAGGGAAGAACCTAGAATAGATATGGGTTCAAATCTCAAGTCAGGTACAATTTAGCATGTGATCTTGAGCAAGTAAAATGGGGGAAATTATCCTTATCTGTCTCAGGGTGATGGTGAAGACTGAAGTGAAATAACGTATGAGGGGTAGTCAAGAAATCTGCAGAAGGGGGAAGCTGGATGGCTCAGTGGGTTAAGTGCTCACTTTGCAGCCCCAGGGACTGAGGATCAAGTCCCAGCCCTGGCCCGTGCGGACCCATATGCTGAACTGGGGTGTGCTTCTCATGCGGGGGGGGGGGGGGCAGCCCAGTTCCTGCCCTGTGCGGCCCCCACCCACCTGTATGGAACAAAAACATGTCAAAAACTGATGACGTGCAACTATGGAGACTGCTCTGGGCCCTCCCCTTTTTCTCTGTCTCTGTCTCTCTCTATCAAAAATAATTTTAAAAAAAGGAAGTTCACAGAAGGGGGATTAGAGAAGAGGTGGGAGTACTAGTGCACACAGTTTGATTGTGTGACTTATTAGTAATATGTGTTGAATTTCAGTCTACTTGCATCTGTGTTCTTTCAGAAGCACATCAGCATCTTCTTCAGAACCACTGAAGAAGCACATCAAACAAAGAAAATCCCAAGTATGAATAAAATTGAATTCATGCCATCATTAAGTTCCTCCCAAATAAGGTAAAACACCTCAAAACCATTTTGGAAGAGATGTCAGCTGTTTATGGAAACTGTTGCCCTGGGAAATCCATGGTTTACAAGTGGCACAGCCTTTTCAAGCAAGGCAGTCGATTGAAAATGACTTTTGTCTGGGAAGCCCTGTTGAAGCCACTTTCTCAGACATTGTCAAAAACATTGAAAACTTGCGGTGAAAGATGCCAAACTGAATAAAAAGCAGCTTGCAGAATTGGGTGGAGTATCACCTACACCCATTTTGAATAGTCTCCATCAGCATCTAAGGATGTCAAAAGTCAGTGCAAGATGGGTACCGAGAATGCTCACACTGCTTCAAAACTACATCATGTCAACTGTTCATGACAGTACTGGGACCTCTGCAGAGACAGCAGAGATGAAGTTTTAAACCGGATTGTCACTGGAGATGAAAGTTGGGTTCATCATGACGAGCCTGAGTCAAAGCAGGAGTTCACGCAGTAGCATGAAAAGGGCACGTCACCCGCTAAGAAGTTCAAGGTGTCACGACTGGCTAGAAACACTGTGACTACCTGTTCTTAGGATATGGAGGGTATTGTGCTGATAGTTACAAGGATAAAGGTGTCACAATAACTGGAGAGCACTATTCCAGTCTGCTGAGACAGTTCAGGGAATCTGAAGAAGGAAACAAGGGGATAGTGGACCGAAGGGCTGCTGCTTTCGCACGACAACGTGTCTGCGCACAAGAGCAGTGTTGCGTTGGCTGCTCTTCATGACTGTGGCTTCCAAACATTAAACCACCCTCCCTACCGTCCAGACCTGGCTCCATCTGATTGATATTGGTCCCAAATATGAAAAACAGCTTCAAGGGAAAAATGTATAGATGATGAAGTTAAAGCTGCAAGTTTGAGGGCGAGAACATAATTTTTTTTTGAGGGTATAATTAAACTTATTGAAAGATTTGAAAAGTGTATTAGGGTTAAGAGAGCATATATTTAAAGATTTATTTTTATTGTTTTTGACAGAGAGAGAGAGATACAGAGACAGAGATAGAGAGAAGGGGGAGGGCCCAGAACAGTCTCCATAGTTGCACATCATTGGTTTTTCCACATAGTTTCATTCCACAGGTGAGCGCGGGGCTGCACAGGGCAGGAACTGGGCCGGGGTCTCACCCCAGTGAGAACCGACCTGGGGGAACTCCCCAGTTCAGCACATGGGTCCACACAGGCTGGGGCCGGGACTCGATCCTAGGTCCCCGGGCTGCAAAGTGAGCGCTTAACCCACTGAGCCATCCCAGCTTCCCTAAGAGAGAATATATTGAAAAGAGAAAATAATAAATAGTTTTTTCTCCCTTCTTTCACTTCATTCTGTGAATTTCTTGACCATCCCCCATATATAAAATATCTAGCATGATGATTGACACAACAGATTATAAATAGCTGCCATTATGATTTCATGAGGGGCCTTAGAACTCAAATGGTTAAATACAATTATTGTGTATACTCAGGCATTGTTAGAGGTTCTGGAAGTGGGAGGGCAAGGAAGGGCTTAGGGATTGTATGTCCACTCTGGGCCAGATACAGCAGTAACTGATGGAATCAGAATTAAAATCCAGATCTGACTCTAAAACTTGTGCTGGTTCCACTATCCAATGTGGAGAAATTAAATATGGAGAATTATGTAAGCTGCTGTAACACAACCTAAGCCTGAATCAGCAAGGTGGGGCTTCTTTGCTTAGCTGGCATTAACCCACCTTCCCAACCCCCAATGCAAACTGCTTAGCCACTGGGAAAGCTTCCTCTGAATTTCTGATTCACTGGGTCATTTCTGAGCCTTCCCTTCTTGGTGGTGTTTCACTAAAAACACCATATTTAACACTTAAGACAGACAAATACCCTGGAGATGAAATGGAAGGCCTGCCCAGTTCATTCAGTACATCTCCTGCTTATTCTGTGTCTGCTAGCATTACACACGTCAACCAAAGATGGCAGGTTGCTTGCTGCCTGCATTTGGAAAGAATAAGTCAGGGGTCATGTTTATACTTCTATGGTTAAAACCTTTTATTTATTTTTTTTAGCTAAAATGGTATTCCACTTTCATGGAATCAGTTAATACTCTCAATTTTAAGGAGTATATGTTTCATCCTTGAAATTATATTTGATTTTTTCCAAGTCAGTTTAGTCTTTTTTAAGATATTGTCTTTGTGTTCGTGATCTCTTTTGTGTACTTAATTGTCTTAAACATATTTTAAGTAATATTTAGGTGATAATTATGTTGTCTAAGTTTCTTGGGGGATGTCTAAGTCTACCATTTATTGGGCCTACTGATGTTTCACACCTTTTTTTTTTCTTTCTATTGTTTTATAATTTTGTAAAAACTCATTGTAAGCCAGACTTTATCTCCTGTCAGATCCCTTAGAACAGTTTTGTTTTTGCTTTTGGAAGATTACATTATATGTTGGTTTCTTATTTTGGCATTCTCAGACTACACAGGAATAGTAAATTCAGAAGCCAAAGCCAAAGGAGGGCAAAATTTGTCTTTAGCTGGGTTGGAGTTTTTGAGGGTTTTACCTATTTAAATTATGAGTCTCAGTACCAAATCCTCTACTTTCCTGTCCTGACATGTCAAATAAAGCTCAATCCCCTTGCATTGAAGAGTAAAATTGAAGAACTTAATTAAGATAAGAACTACCATGCAACTACAGTACTTAAAGCAGTGTGGTACTGATACAAAAATAGACAAATAGGCCAATGGAACAGAACAGAGGGTCCAGAAACAGACCTGAATTATGAAAAAGATGGCACTGTAATGGAAAGGAATGGGGGTGCTTTGTCAATCCGATATCCATATGAAACAAAATGAAGCTTGACCCCTGACTCACACCATACATACAACATAAATTTCAGGATGCCGGGATAGCTCAGTGGTTGAGCACTTGCCTTGCAACTGCAAGGTCCAAGGTTTGATTCCTGGCCCCAGTCCGTGCAAACTCCATATGCTGAACTGTGTGACACAATTGGTAACTGTTGGGATGGCAAGGTAGTCAAGGTTCTTGCCTCCCATGTGGGAGGCCCCCGGTGTGATTCTCTCCCCCCACGACCCCACATCTACCTGTGTAGAGTGAAACTATGTCACAACTAAAGATGTACAACTATAGAGACTGCTCTGGGTCCTCCCCTTCTCTCTCTCTCCACATCATTTTTTTGTCTTGGAGGATTTTTCTCACTTTCTTAAAAGTTCAGCATGGTATTTAAGTGAAAGTTGCTATATTTTATCTTTCTTTCAGGAGGTTTTTGAGAAAGAGCCTATTCAGGTTATCTAAATCAATATTGCCCAAACCAGAAGTCTTCTATGAAAAGGTGCTCAAATACAATTGTCATCAGAGAAATGCAAAGTATAACCACATTATAATACTATTATACCCTCATTTGTTTGAATTTCCTCAAGTATTTTAACTTCTCAAATAACTCTGTTTTAATTGAAGCAGGAGCCTAGGCTCAGTCAATCATGAGGCAAAAGACATTGAAACTTAGAATAGTTTTAAGTGAAATACATCACCCTGGATTCACTGATGTACTACCGGTAATTATCTTCCTTGTTGTATAAGGTAAATCTATATGCCAGCAAGAAGATGAGGAAGGAGAACTAACAGAAGAAAACTCAGGTTTGAAAGAGTTTGCTTTCTTTTTCCCTTGACCCTAGTCTGTTTGAGAATACTGTTCTTATAGTTATACCAGCAATTTATTTTAAAAGGATCTTTTTTGTAAAATGTGCTTAGTTGAAGCAAGAAATTTAACAGGAATGTGGATACTAAATCCTGTCTTATGGAACTGTGAGTTCTCAGGTTGAGGCGAGGGAGTTAGATGAATAATTTGTATATAGTGATATTTTTTATTAGTTCACCAAGGGGTTATTTTCTTCTGGTAAATCTCTACTTAAGGTTTAAGTCAAATTAGGAAAAATCTGCAAAACCAGGATAGATCTGGTAGTTTCAATCCTCTTCCTCTGGAGTTAGCTCTCTAGTAGATTTCAGATGGGAAACAGTAGGGAGAACATCTTTCTCTCTTTCTTTCTCTTTCTTTCTTTCTTTCTTTCATTCTTTTTTTTTCTTTCTTTCCTTCTGTTTCTTAAAGATTAATTTTATTGTTTTGAGAGAAGGCAAGAGAGAGAGAAAGAGAGAAAGGAAGAAGTAGGGGAGGGCCCAGAGCAGTCTCCATAGTTGTACATCATTAGTTTTTTAATATACAGTAGATTCATTCCACATAGGTGGATGTGGGGGCAGGTGGGGTAGAACTAAACTGGGGGCCTTTCTCTTGGGAGGCAAGAACCTTCACTGCCATCCTGGTGGTTACCAGTTGTGCCGCAGTTTAGCATATGGGTTTGCATGGGCCAAGGGTGAGATTTGATCCCTGGACCTCACAGTTGCAAGGCAAGCGCTCAACCTGTTGAGCTATCCTGCCATCCCAGAAAATGTGTTTCTATAGTCAGGAAGCTTTTTATTTAACTGGGGACTCAGAACTAGCTCATGTGCAGTAACGGCAAAAATGTGGGGGTATACCACCCATAACTTGGGCCATAAGAAAGAAGTTCTTTTGACTTCCTTCCTCTGCATCTCCAAACTTCACTCTTTCCTTTTTTTAAAAAAATTGTGTATGGTATTTATATTAATACTTTCCATTATATTCTCTAAGTGGTTGCTTCTGAGAGGAAGGATTTTATTTTGTAAATGGGTACTGCTGCTCTCTCAATATAGTCATTTTGATTTGGTTCTCTTGAACTTTCTAGCTTGGCAATCTCATCATTTGCAAATATTGATAGTATAGCTATGTCTCTCCACCCTCCCTCCTTCCCTTCCTTTCTATCCTTTTGTTGAGTTTATTTCAACAACAATGATAAATAAGTATAATGATAATGGACATACTTGTCTTGACCCTGACTTCTTCTTTTTTATTTTATTTATTTATTTATTTATTTATTTATTATTGATTTTTGACAAAGAGAAACAGAGACAGAGAGAGACAGAGAGAAGGGGGAGGGCCCAGAGCAGTCTCCATAGTTGACATTAGTTTTCCATATAGTTTCACTCCACAGGTGGGCATGGGGCTGCGCAGGGCAGGAACTGGGCCGGGAGCCTCCCGCATAGGTCCCGGCAAGAACTGAACTGGGGCACACCCCAGTTCAGCATGTGGGTCCATATGGGCCAGGGCCGGGATTCGATCCTTGGTCCTCAGGGCTTCAAAGCGAGCACTTTACCCGCTGAGCCATCCCAGCTTTCCCTTCTTTTTTATTTTTTGAGATTTATTTTATTGTTTGAGAGACGAGGAGAGAGAGACAGAGAGAGAGAGAGAGAAAGAGAAGTGGGAGTGTCCAGAGCAGTCTCCATAGTTGAACATCATTAGTTGTGACATGGTTTCATTCCACACAGGTGGGTGTGGGGCCACGTGGGGCAGGGAAGGAACCAGTGGCCTCCTGCATGGGAGATGAGAACCTTCACCACAGTGCCATCCTGGTGGTTACCAGTTGTGCCACAGTTTAGCATATGGGGTTGCTTGGGCTAGGGCTGGGTATCAAACCTCAGACCTCACAATTGTGAGGCAGGCCCTCAACCACTGAGCTATCCCAGCATCCCGACCCTGACTTCTATTGAAATCCTTCCAGTGTTTCATCCTTATGTTTTCTTTGATTGTTTATTTGACTATTGAATCTGTTCTCATTTGTGCTAGTCTTTTTAGGAGCATTATTTGTCCACTGACTTCTACATCTATCATGTTCTTTCTTATTATTTTTTCTCCTTTCTTTGACAGTCTACATGACTTCTATTATAGCTTAACTTGTTCCCAAGTCAAGAGACAAACTATTTCTCTTTTGAGTACCAACATCTGTATTTCTGTTGTTTTCTGGGTACTGTTACCAGATGTCCTATGGATACCTCAAGCTTGACATGTTCAAAACAGAACTGTTTTTCCCACATAAAAAGCTCCTCCTCCTGTGTGTCCTAAGAAGCTGATGATTTACAAATCATTGGTCACCTAATCTAGAAAACTAAGAGTCCATGTTGTCTCCTCCTTTTCTTCTCCTCTTCTTTTTGAGTATATTTGAAATATAGGTGTTTTTGTTGAATGCAGCCAAAAGAGTGACATAGCAAAATTAGAGGTTCTCATGTGGCAAGAACTATGAATGATGTGAAATATGATATGGTCCTCACATTTGTAATGGTAAGAAAAAAAATGCTATTAATAAAAACAAACCAACAAATCTGATTGCAGCCACTTCCACTATAAGGAAATTGCAAAATTGATTTTTGGGATAGATAACATTATTGTTTAGGAAAACGCTTTGATAGGACTTCTTGGCTGAGAAAGGTACAGCATATATGTGTGAGACAAAGAGAGAGCTGAATTTCTCTGTGGAAGAAAGGGAGAAGACTTAGGGATCATTGTGAAAGAGATGGGGTGCGACCACAAGATAGAGGTTCAGGAGATATGAGGAAGGACTAGATGTGGGAAAAAGAGGACCTGAGATGGCAGTAAGCGATAACCAAAGGAAAGAAACTTTTTTTTTTTTTCCTGGGAAAAATTCTCTGTAATGTAGATGGCCTGAAAACGCCAGGACAGCAATATTTAGTTCCGAATTGTTTGCTGTGCTACATTGTTAGCCCTTCTACAACTCCCATAAAATATACTATCCATACAGCCTTGCAGAAATGGTGTGAAGGAAACTAAGGGTGAGGGCCCTTTAGAAAAAAAAAGTGAGGTCTTCTTAACATGACTTCTCCCTGAGGCCAGTGTGGTTGATAGCAGCAGTGTGGCGGAAGGACAACTCAGGATTATATCCTTGACACAAAACTCTGGCTCCTCAAGGTTATCAGAAAAAAATGATCTTTGAAAGGGGTCAGGCAGACACTTAGGTTGTGCTTACAGTCTAGAAGAGGCGATAACACAAATAAAATCGTAACTATGATAAAAAGCAGTGTAAGATACACGCCATACCAAGAACTACTGGAGTTTAGAATAAGAAAACAGAAACATTGAAAATCACCATATCAAGGGAGGACTTAGAATTAGTCAAAGTAGAATGAGAGAGAAGCATCTGAATGTATATATAATAAAAGCAATGTGCATACCAACAACACATAGATAAATGTGCTGAGTTACTAAAATCTGTAACAATAATTTTTGTAAAAGTAAACTAAAAGCACATTTTAAAAAGTGAAACTTAATATTTTGGGATTAAATAAATGAGTGAATGAAGAATTTGTTAAAGTAATTTAGAGTGGAAACCTGGTAAATGAACCAGTACTAATTAAATAGGAAAGATTATAAAATAAAGGATAGATGGGCTTACAAAAATTGTCTGAGATCTAGCTTAGGTGACTGGGTGATTGGTATGTTTACTAAAAAATAAATTGGACTTAAAAAAGTAGCACAGATGCTAGGGCATCTCATCATTGTACCGAGATCACAAATCCTGGTGCTAGCCAGGGCGAGGCCAATCGATGAAAAGGTTGTTCAAGGAGAAAGGCCTTAGAGAGCTTTTAACGTGTGAGAAAGAGCAGTGAACATGAAACTGGAGTCTTAAAACAACTACAATTGCTCCTGATTCATACTGATCCTAGCTGGCTACTGGGAGATTAGAGTAACTAAGAAATACCTATGCAGGAGGGTGTGTGTGTGTGTGTGTGTGTGTGTGTGCGTGTGCGTGTGCGTGTGCGCGTGCGCGCGCAAGAGAGAGAGAGAGAGAGAGAGAGAGAGAGAGAATGAAAATCTATGTGCCGTTTGTGAATGAAATTTTGTGGTTGACAAAATGAAAATCAGAACGTCCAGTTGTTCTTTGTCCTAAGTGATCTTCCATAAGATTCAATGCTTGCAAAGTGACTGGCTTATCATTTGACAAACATATGAAGCATGATGAGTGAGTTGAGTTGGGAGGGTTAAGCACATGGTATTAATATTCCTGAAAATGTCAGGAGCTCTGGCCAACAATTATTTCTCTACTCTAGTCCTCACATAGGCTAAACGTGCAGATGCAAGTTTGGGGAGAGTGACAGAAGAAAGGTTTCTGGCCAAAGATCACAGAGTGCTAAACAGGCTGACTGCTGTTTAAGGACGACTCTTCTTATGGTAAAGGGGATAAACATTTGTTGAGAGCTGTGTGTCCAATAGGCACTTGATCAGTACCAGTTTGTTGTCACAGGGAATAAGGCAAGTATCTTCATGTAATAGACACTAAGGCTGATGGTCCATTACATGGGTAGGACTGGGATTTGGTTTCGATACCAGATTTGTTAGCTCCAGCTTCTCACACCACCATGAACCCTAAGTAAGAGTAAGGGTTCCTTTTTACAATTTCTTACTGGCTCTCAGGAACAAAAAATTCTTTTCGAGACTGATGGTTGTTTGACACTAAGCAGAATTCTCTCAGAACAGGTGAAAGTCATCAACAAAAGCCTTTACTTTTGAAGGCCTCTAGAGACAGACTCCTGCTTTGGAAAAAGAATATGAGTAAAATGAACTGAATCAACTCCAGATTCATCCCGACCAACACTATCCAAGCGGGACTAGGGGAGCCATTTACTAAGAGTGAACTACAGTCCAGCTTCTACCTCCCGTGAGAAACAATTATGCAAGAAAAGAATAAAGATAGTAATTCTGAACTACATTAAAGCATCTGCTTATCAAAACTCAGCATAACTAAATAAAAAGACAAGTCAGTAATATACTTGCAACACACAAAGATATAGACTATATAGATAATTTCTAAAAATGAATAAGAAAAAGACAAATAATTTCATAGACAACTTGGACATGTGCTTCCCCAAAAAACAGCTATGACTGACTGATAAACATAAAAATATACTTAACCTTATTGGAAATCAGAGAAATGCAAGTGAAGAAAATTACACAAAAGGATAACATATCACTAGATAGCTAAAACTTAAAATGTCAAATAAAATAAAAAATTAGAAAGGACACGAGGCAACTGAAACAAATATACACTGATGGTTGTGTACAGCCATTTGGAAAACAATTTGTCATGTTGAAGATGTGCAAACTCTATAACCTAGCAGAAATAAATCCCTACAGAAACTCTTGCCAAGTTTCCCAGGGGCAGGTATAACAATGTTCAAAGCAGGATTGTTTGTGATAGCAAACCATTGGGCATCAATCAAAAAATTGATCCAGAGGACGATGGTTAGATAAATTTTAGTCTAATCAAACAATGGAATATTATACAGCAGTGAAAAATGAATTTAGTCATGCATATCAACATGGGTGAATAGTGCAAGCATATTGAATGAAGTAGAAGTTGCAGAATACATACAGTATGACACCATCCTTATGAAGTTCAAATCAAAAACTGAGCAGTATAGTTGAAGGATATGTGCTCATGTAGGTAAGCCACATGCTACAGAAAAGTCAAGTTGTAATAAACATGACATTCAGTACAGAGTAAACTTCAGGGGGGAGGGAGCAAAATTTGAAATGGGGGAGGAGTACCCCAAGGTCTTTGGTGGTATGAATGGTGTTCTTTCACTTAGCTTATGTTTTGGGCACATAAATGTTTTTCATATTATTTTTCTGCTTCATATATACTTTACATGCATTCCTTTGGATGCATAATTTAAAAATATGAAGAAAGAAATAGTATTAGAAGCTTAGAAATGCATTTGCTTTAATAGGAACCTTACTAACTTCCCTTCCCTAATCAGTATTCATCAAACACTTTCACTTTGCCTTAATGACTCCCTTTGGAATGGAATTTGCAGTGGATAAAAGGATTAGACAGCAGAGATAAAATTGTTAGCTGCTGGTAGATCTGCAGTTTGCTTTTGACATTTAAAAAGTAAAAGTTGAACTTCAGGTTTGATTGACCCCTAAATGTTCCATGGACATTTCAGTAGTGCCTCCATTAGTGAAGAAGAGCTTTCGGAAAATCCCCTTGTTGATAGAAACCTTGTCTTCAGAGATAGAAATCTTGTTGGAGGCTTGGGGTTGGGGCTCAGAGCCATGGATTCCTTTCCTCGCTCCCATACCAGGCGCCACAGCCAGACATTCCCTTTTTCCCTGGTGATAAGCCTTGACTTCCCAAGTCTCTGGGACTGTTTGGGAACCAGGGCTGGCCTCCGTGCAGGGGTGGGGAGGCCCTGTACGGTGGCTGCCTTGCTCCAGCTCTGCCCTTCCTGCAGCTGGGCACAAGCCTGAGTTGCTCTCATTGCTCCTCTCCCTGAACTGCCAAAGCCCCAGCACTTGGGAAGACCAAACTCTTCACACTTCCCTCAGACCAGGCTGTTATAGGTGCTGAGCTGCCTGAGTATTGAGCGAAGTCATCTGATTCAAATTCTCCCAACTCTCGGGGACCCCTGCCTTAACTGTAGAATCATTAGCTCCTTGTCACTTGTCTGATTTTTCAAACACTGGGGTTTATAATGTCACTCTTTAGAGCTTTCTCTTGGGAATTTATTTTTCAGTTTGCCTAATATTCTGAATGTCTTTACTAGCTTCAGTGGCCAGTGAGAGGTATTAGGAAAAGAGTAGAATGAGTGAAAAACTTACAATGAAGAGGTTGGAGGAATTTTCACTAATGACCACGATAGATACCTTCATGTCTCTGAATAACCGGTAAGTTGCTACCAGTCTATTATATGGCAGGCCGTGTTGACCTATATTATCTTTTCTATTTGTACTACCCAGTAAGGAAAGTATGAGTATAACTGAGACTTTGATGCAGGAAACAACTGTGAGTGGTGACGTCGGATGTTTGTGGTCTCACGAACTCAAAGAATGAGAACGCGGACTCCACAGGAAAGGTGACACAGCAAAGTTTATTAAGAAAGGAAAGAAGTAAAAGCTCTCTAACGAGAGGGGGCACCCGAAAGTGGAATGCCCAGTTTGTACACTTAGGGGCTATTCTTTTATACCTTCTAGATGCCTTAGAGCTATTGTTCGGTGCCTGCAGTTAATTCCTAACTTGGGAGGTGTCATACTCAGCTAGTCACATAGAATAGGTTTAGGCTGAGCCAGGTGACGTTTCTTTATTTGGTCTTACTTGAGGGGCCTGGACAATGGGTCCTGGTGTCGTCCCCTCCTGTGGCTCAGTTTCCTGACCACCAGGTTTCTGTGCTACGTTCCCAAACATGGGTGTCATGACTACCGGAACTGCAACTTGCTGGTTGCTGGGACCCCCTCCCCTAACTGCCTCGGTCTCACTAACTATCCTGTCTCAACTTCAATACCTATTGGTCAAGGTCACATAACCTGTCAAAACCTGAATGGAGTGTTGACTCCAACCCTGTACAAAGCTGCCTCCAGTTGGAACTTCAGCGTCTGTTAGGACGAGAAGAGCTCCAGGCCCTGGTGACAAGTGGCAGTGAAGGTCACGTGCCGTGTTACTCAGCACATGCCACGACCTTGGAGCCCGCTCACTTCCACGGCCCTCGTTCAGCGTGCAGGAAATCCATGTTCCCGGTGAAACTATACTTTTTCAAAATACATTTTTTTGCAGATTTAGAGCCAGGCTTTTGCTGCCTTGTAGACCAACTGTTTAGGAACCCATTTTTACCAAATGACATTTTGGGGGGGTGTTTATAGAAGACCCCAAAATGTCTCAAACTGGAAACGTCTCCATTTCTGAGCATCCAGCTTAAGAACAGTGAAGAGACTGGATGCCAAACTTCAGCCCAGAGTGAATTTTTATGACTTGAGCTGTCAGCCTATGAAATTAGGGATTTATACTGGAAACGCTGACACAATCTTTGCACTTTGTAGAACATTGCGTGCTGGTGGGAGTCGTTCTTTCCTCTTGCTGCTGCCGGCCTCTGCTGTACTTAGCAAACTTCCTGCCCAGCTCTCCTTACTTTGGGGCCTCTGGTTCTCCTCTCAGATCTCCCCCAAGCCGCCCTCTGGCCTAGCGAGGAAAGGCAGCTCCAATACAGGCTCATCTGGAGATGTTCCGTGTGAGGCCTGGACTAGCTACAGAGCCCAGCCCTTAGTGGTTTAAAGCTCACTAGTGCCCTGGATGCTGCCTACCAGGCTCCCCAGCCTCATCTCTCTCTGGTGTCCCCGAGAGGTGCTGCACGGAGCTACAGTCTTTCTGGGGTCAGCCACCAACTCCTCATGAATCCTTTCCACCCGTGGCGCACAAGGGCATCGCTTCCGAGGTAGCCGGGTGCCCATCTGGATTCCCCAATGGCTTTGGGCTAGTGCTCAGTTGTGTCCTCCTGAAAGAAAACCTCTAAAAGAATCGCTTTCTTTTGTGGCAGCGAGAGCAACAAGTATGATGGCTACCTGACAGTTACCTCAAATGCTGACTTTGTCAGACTGCTGGGATTTGAATTCCCACAGTACCGCTCACAGCTACTCACAGGGATGCTCTGAAGCTTAAATGAGGTGACACATGCGAAGGTGTGCTACTCACTGGGAGGGCACTGGGGGAGGGTAGTCCTTCTACCCTGAAGCCAGAGGCAGGGCCAGGAACTAAGACGACCGGTTCCAGGAGGATTGCATGTGAGCAAACCCAAGGGAGAGAGAAGGGGAAATTAATGACTTAAAAATAAAATTTCATTTTGTGGTGCTTTACAGTTTATGGTCTCATAATTTAATCAGACTATCCCTTTAAGGTAGGTTGTCTCCATTTTACAGACTGAGGCTCAGAGTAGTTAATGACTTGGCCAAGGTCATATACTTAGTAAGTGAAAAGCCAGCGCCTAACCCATGTCCTGATACTAAGTTTGGTGCTTTTTTCACCGGTCCATGGATTTCATGAAGCTAGAAAGAATGGCTGGTGGTGATTGTGGAGTCTTCATCACCTATGGGTTCTTAACTTAAACAACTGATTTTATACCTTTAAAAAGACTCTCTCTCTCTCTCTGTCACTAAGAACCTTAGAAAGTAGTTTGGCATTTGTACAAACCAGATTCAAAGGAACATATAGTTTTTAAATGAAATTAAATTGAGTTGCCCAACTTAATTTCTCTTTCTTTAATACTTTCTCCAGCTTTAGCTTTAGTAATTTTCTTTTCCTCAGAGATTGTGTTATAAAACCTTTCAGTCCACGATCAATATTTAATTAGGAACTAGAATAAAACAACATAAAAACAAAGGTAACAGCTAGGAAACTTTTTATAATTCAGTAAAATGTGTTTAGATATTTGATGTTCACGTAGATATGAGTCTGAAATAATTAAACAAAAACACTAGTTTGCTACGATCAGGATGGGGAAAAGATACAGTGTGACACAGAACTATCATTTCTTCTGCACAATGGAGAAGACTTTTTAGGATGTTCCAGCCTGCAAACTATTCTCTTCCTTAAAAAAGAGAGATGGAGAAACCAGGATGGCTCAGCAGGTTAAGCACTCGCTTTGCAGCCCCAGGGACCCAGGATTGAATCCCGGCCCTGACCTGTGCCGACTCATATGCTGAACTGGGGAGTGCTTCCCGGGCAGAAGGCCCCCAGCCCAGTTCCCACCCTGCACGGTCCCTGCCCACCTGTGTGGAACAAAACCACGTCAAAAACTGATGACGTACAACTATGGAGACTGCTCTGGGCCCTCCTCCTTCTCTCTCCCCCTGTCTTTGTCTCTCTCAAAAACAAAAAAATCTTAAAAAAAAAAGAGAGGGAGTGTTACAACATGGATGGACCTTGAAACCATCATATTAAGTGAAATAAGTCAGACTGAAAAAGTCAAGAAATTTATGTCCTCATTCATAGGTGGAATGTAAAACTGAAAGTAACAAAGAAACAAAAACTCATGGGCGCAGTCAGTAGTTTAGTTTATATGGTGATGGAAAGAGAGCTGACTCTGCGTGGTGAGCACATAATGCAACACATAGATGATGTGATATAGAATTGTACACCTGGAACCTATGTAATTTCTTCCAACCAATGTCACCTCAATAAATTTAACAATTAAAAAAAAGCTAAAAAAGGAGAGAGAGAGAGAGTCAGAGAAAGGGAGAGAACACAAGAGAGTGAGAACAAGACATTTCAAAGCCATGCAAGACAGAGCGTGGATGGTTTTGACATGCATTTTGCAGGGTGCACAGTGAAAAAGAGGAAGCTTCATGTGTTATAACTTTAAATGGTTCTGTTCAGGTGCAGATGGGGAAGAGTTTGTTGGTGCTGTGGAAATATAGTTCAACAGGGCTATCATCAGAGACTAAAGTGTGAATGGTTGCACACAGAGAAGCTGAAAATGTTCTGCAATTAGTTAAAAGCATTTGGACAAGGTAGAGTATCAAGGACTGTGAGATGGCATGGGACACAGAAGATGGGCAGATAGTGCACCACCAGCCAATGAAAGAAGAGTTTCTGAAAGGGACCAGGAGAGAACGACCCCGTCAGTGCTCAGTGTCAGAACTGCAGTGTTTATTACTATAGTTATGTTGATAGATTTATGTTTAAATGAACTATTTCATAAAATGTAGTTCATTCTATTAATATAATATATATGTAGTCACTATCAAAAAGTCCTTTTAAAAGTCTTTATGAAATTCCAACATGCAAAACCCTTTTTTTAGATTTATTTTTATTGTTTTTGACATAAAGACAGAGAGACAGAGAGAGACAGAGAGAAGTGGGAGGGCCCAGAGCAGTCTCCACAGTTGCAAGTCACTGGTTTTCTACAGAGTTTCATTCCACAAGTGGGCGCAGGGCCACACAGGGCAGGAATCAGGTCAGGGGTCTCCCGCATGGAGCTAGCCCCAATGAGAACTGAACTGGGGGCATGCCCCAGCTCAGCATATGGGTCCACACGGGCTGGGGCCAGGACTTGATCCTCAGACCCCAGGGCTGCAAGATGAGTGCTCAACCTGCTGAGCCATCCCGGCTTCCCAAAACCCTTTAACTATTGATGATACTTGGATCAATTGGATTTCAGCTTACAAGTATAATCAAGATTGTATGTCAAAAATTGGCAGAAAAGATAGACAGCTCAGAATGGTGCCTAATTAAGGATGGCCACACTTATGCCTGCATGTATTGATTGTACTATTTTTGTTATTGACTTCTTGTGGTATAGGCTTCACATAATTGCCTTATCACCTTGACCTTTTTCTTCCTTTTTCCTTCTAAGGATGGAAAGTTATAGCCATACTTCATCTCTCAGCTTTTCAAGGTCTCTGTCTTCTAAGGTCTCATAGCTACCCCTATCCTAATATTCTAAAGTTCATATGATTAGATTGTGTATCTTAGTAGAGCTAGTTGGTAACTTAGTCTATCTAGAAACACAGTGAAAAATCAGGAAGAAGGAAAAAATGTAGTGGAAATAAAGAAAGAGAATGAAACTTTACACATCACCTACTGTGTGTCTAGGACTCCATTATATACTTTATATATATATTTCTTCATTTAATCATTATCATTCTATGATATAGGTTTATCTTCTCTGTTTTAGAGATGATAAACCTGAGGTTCAAGGAGATCAAGTAACTTGACCAAGGTCATACAACTAACAAGCAGGAGTTAAGATTCAGACCTACATCAAACTCCCGAACTCATTCTTTCCACAGTAACACACTATCTTCTGAAAAGATCTCTGAATAACCAAGATTTGTGTTACAAATTTTGAGCCCAAAGTATGTGATCATGGGATGCTGGGATAGCTCAACTGGTTGAGCACTTGTCTTGCAACCTCATGTCCCAGGGATCGAATTTCAGGCCCTGGCCTATGCAAACCCACATGCTGAACTGTGGCGCAACTGGTCACTGCTGGGATGGCAGCGAAGGTTCTCGCCTCCCATGAGGGAGGCCCCCATTTGGGTTCTGCCCCATGTGGCCCCACATCCACCTTTGTGGAATGAAACTATATCAAAAAACTAGTGATATAAAACTATGGAGACTGCTCTGGGCCCTCCGCCTGTCTCTCTGTCTCTGTCTTTTTCTCTCACCTTCTCTCAAACAATAAAATAAATCTTGAAAAAAAAGTATGTGATCATGTATTTTCCCCACATACATAGTCTAAAACCCTCATGCAGAACTTGTTTGCTCTTATTTTACACATAATTTTAAGTCATGGTTTTCCAGTTTCTAAGTCCAGAGCTGATTAGAAAGTAGCAAATTAAAAGATAAGAGAAAGATTTTTGTGAGCAAATACAATGATTACAGTGAGAAGGCACAAATGACAGGTTGATGGAAGACAGAAAAACCACATTAAAAAGCAGACATAAGAAAAGCATAAAAATGAATAAATGTTTCACATTAAATAATGCTAATACTAAACTGCTATCATTTAAGCAGTATCTACCAAGTGTCTGGCTTTGTGCTAGATGCAATGATTTTAAAAACACAGAGCATTTCCACTTTTATTTGTTCATTATGGGGCTCTGCAGAAGATTTCCTTTGTAAAAAGACTGGAGGGATGAAAAAGGCTTAAAAACCACTGCATTATATCACTTAATCTTCAAATCATCACTGGAAGTATGATTCTATAATATCATTCGCATTTTATAGATGAGAAACTGTTGCTTAAAACCTTTAAGAAATTTGCCCAAGGTCATAGAGCTATTAGAACAGGAGCCAGTATTCAAACCCGGGTCTATTGACTTCAGAGCCTGTGTTTTTTCTACTGTCATGCTGCCTCCACATTCATCAGCATGCCTCTGAGTTATTAAAAGAAGACTATCTTATAACTAAAAAGAAAGGGAAATTGCATTGGTTAAACTAATGGAAAAGTGTACTTAAATGGCAAGCACCCACTTACCCAGAAAACTTAGTTCTCTAGAATGACCAGCTATATAACAGAGAAGCTCCTACATAATCAGGATCCTTACACCCTTCCCAACTTTATCTTAACATTAGTGCAGTTTTTAATTTTCATGTCTCTCTTTCTTGTGAGTTGATCTTATATGGTCATTTCGTGGACATTTTGAAAAAAATCCAATTCAGGAAGCATTTTGTCATAGTAATCAGGAGAACTGTATACTTTTCAGTTGGGGTGTGGGTTCTGTCTTTATGGCAATTACTCTATCAAACCACAATTCATTAGTAGACTTTGTATAAACACATAATATCATTTATGAATTATTAGTAATAAAAATATATTTTTGTGAATAATAATCTGTGGGCTACAGATTTTTCATGACATTTTTCTAATGATATTGTTGGAGGGAAAAAGAGTACTTATAAATCATTCCTCAAATCCCCAAAAGGTTGAAAGGTAAGTTGTAACTAGTCAGCTTCAGAACTCCTTGGATTTACAAGTTTATCCTTGAATAGGTTCATGACTGAAAGTAAGCCTCATTAATCTTAATCATATCAATCTGAGTACCCAGTAAAGTTAAGTCAGAAATGGCTGCTATCAGAGACAGTCAGGACATACTTCAGACAAGAATGCACTCACTTCTTAGACACACATACCCAGGCCAGATAACAGCCAGGGATTTAGGCAAGATTCACTGGAGACACAAATAGTCTCAATAACGACAATAGCTAGAAAGAGGATCCCAGAGCCAAACACATAGCTAATAAAACCACTGAGTGGCAGGTCAGCCCAGAATTAACCACAGAGTCATCCAGAACATTACTGGCTCTATTAAAAAAAAAAAGCAACAGAAACCTTGTGTGGAACTAGTGGCCAATTTGGAGCTCTAACGGGTAAACTATGATTGTCCTAAGAGATAGGGCTGGATATCATTAAGGTCTGGAAGGACTGTGCTCTGAGCCCACCATTTAGATGTGAGAGATGAACACAAGATGAAGAAAAAAAGGGAGAGAGGAAAGAAGAACCACATAATATAAACAGATTTATGCCTTTGTTGGAGAGTCTAAACTCTAAAAGTTTAGATTGACCTGACTAGAGAAGTTAAAAAGAGTCATCCCTCACACAGTGTTGTGAACATAACCAATAGGATTAGTGGTTTTCAATTTTTTAACCTCCTGTAAACTTGCCAGGAAACTTCAGAATAGATATTCTCTCCTCCCTCCATCCAGCCCAAAGAGCTTGGTCACTTCCTCTACTGATTTTCTCCTGGAGTCTGTGAACTCTTTATAAACAAGAAAATCATTTATTCTTTTTTTTTTTTCCTACAAAGCCTGGTACAAAACATACAGTAGGCTCTCAATAAACTTTTGTGCATTTTAACCCTTTCTATATACCCCTCTCCTCATTGAGAAGGTATTCTCCTTCTCTCATTATCACTAACTAAACCCTTTAACCTCTTGGTCACAATTTTTAAAGGAAGTGTGAAGGAACACAAGACTTGAAACTGACAATGGAAGCCCTTGTGACATATAGAAAAACCCTAACATGTGAGATGAGAATCTATGTTAGGGGGTTTGATTTGAGCCACACTTGATTTTGGTGACTTTTCAGATTTGTACTCCACTTAACTATTATTATTTTTTAGATTTAAAATTCCTGTTTTTCTTTATTCTTTTTTAAACACTTGGAGAACTTTTTCTTTATTTTAAGATTTATTTTAGTGTTTTTGACAGAAAGAAAGAGACAGAGACACAGAGAGACAGAGTGAAGGGGGAGGTCCCAGAGCAGTCTCCATAGTTGTACGTCATCAGTTGTTTTTTGTTTGTTTGTTTGTTTGTTTTTTGTCAAATTTATTGGGGTGACATTAATTGATATCAATTACATTGTTTCCAGGTGTACAATTCTACATTACATTGTCTATACATCACATTACGTGCTCACCACCCAGAATCAGCTCACTTTCCATCACCATGTGTTTGATGCCCCCTCCCTACTCCCCCTCCCCCATCTCTCCCACCCACCTCCCCCCACCCCTCAGGTAACCACTAACTACTGACTGTGTCCAAGAGTCTTTGTTTCTTTGTTCCTTTCAGTTTTATATTCCACCTATAAAAGTGACGTCATATGTTTCTTGATTCTTTCATTCTGACTTATTTCGCTTAATAAGATATTTTCAAGGTATATCCATGTTGTCCCAAATTGCTGTATTTCATCTTTTCTTATTGCTGAGTAGTATTCCATGTGTAAATGTACCACAACTTCTTTATCCAGTCATCCATCAGGACACTTTGGTTGATTCCATGACTTGGCAAACGTAAACAGTGCTGTGATGAACACTGGGGTACATGTATCTTTGTGAATTAAGGTTTTCAGGTTTTTTGGGTAGATACCCAAGAGAGGGATGGCTGGGTCATATGACAATTCCATTCGTAATTTTTTGAGGAATCTCCATACAGCCTTCCATAGTGGTTGTACCAGTTTACATTCCCACCAGCAGTGTATGAGTGTTCCTTTTTGTCCACAGCCTCTCCAGCACTTGTTATCCCTTGTCTTGTTGATTATAGCCATTCTAACAGGTGTAAGATGGTATCTCATTGTGGTTTTTATTTGCATCTCCC